>CM075859.1:83608301-83810801 GCA_037975125.1 Latrodectus hesperus | reverse complement strand
ATTTATTTACTTACTACTTTCTATCTTAAAAATATATTATTGCTTGACAATATAAATTTTTGTTTGTTTTGTGAATTTTAATAGCTGTTCTAATACACACATGAACATTTTTACAATAAATCAATATGCTCTACATTAAACTATACAGTAAAAAGGATTTCGATACAAAAAAAAAATTATGACATAAATTTCGAATGCACTAATGCCATTTATTTTAATTTATTGTTTTAAAATTTTATTAATTTTTCACAATTCAAGTCAAAAGTAAATGCATCAAAACTTTCTTAGTTTTATAGATACTTCTGTTAACAATTTTTTTTTTCATTTTGTTAACATCATGAAACTTCTTTAAATAAAGCCCTTAAATTTGCTCTCAATCTCTTATAAATGCAATGAAAAATTTTATAAGGGAAAATTTCAGTACAGTAATTAATTTTATTAAAAATGAGGCTGTGATAAGGATTTAATTAGTATCTGAGATAGCTCACAGATAAATATACTTACAAAGGTATATGTTTATGAATTATTGTCAATAAACTCTGAAAATAAATGATGTAAAAACTTTATAAAGCAGAAAAAATTCATTTTCGCATTAGCTAAAAATTTTCGACAATATTATTTTTTAAATTTTTATAAGTTTACTTATTTAGTCGTTACTAATCCCTTTTACGTTTGAAGAAAGAATTTCCCTTTTTTAATTTAATTTCATGTGCTATTTCTTAATTTTCTTAGAAAATATGGATTTTATGCATTTAAACTTCATCCCTAGTTTCCATTTCGTCACAATCAAATTTGAAATTAAACTATATGAATGGAATATTTTTCATGTTTAATTATATGTGTTACAAAATTATTATTATAAATTAGAAAAATGTTACAATGATAATTTTGCTATATAGAATTTTTTATTTATTTTACAAGTATTATCAAACACCACACAACTTAGAGATGTATATTCAAAAATAACAACTATTGCTCACTTTTTTTCAATGCTTTTAAATTTTCAAACACGCATTTAAAATTTTCTTTAAATATTTTATTGATAATTTTTTGGAAAACTTTTAAACTGTTATTATTGTTTGATATATAATAAATGAAAATAAAAATATTATGTGATTTAGACATCACACATTTATTCAAACAGTGATATCTATTCTTATTTGTTTATTTCAAGCAAAAAGTAAACAATAAGCAGATGTTGGCAGATTTCAGAAGATACAGTTCGTGGACATCCCTCTACAAATAAATGTCTAAAATAACTGTATTATATGGTGGTCAGGAGAAAGGCAGATATACGCCTAATTACGAACTAGAGGCTTTTTCATCTATGACATGTGCAAAAATGGATAGAACATGCTTTTTAGTGAACGAACAGACTAAGGATGCCAACAAGAAGAAAATCTGAATCAGATTCCTGTTTCTATCTCAGACAGTTAAGGGATTAAATTTCCTCGTAATTTTGAACTAAGATTGACTGACGATGTTGGCAGCTGACGCGGAACCATCATTTTCAAACTTCCACACCACTTCAACGGCACGAAATAAGACCTAGCGAAAGATTAATGAGATTATCACAGTATGATAGTCTCAACTCATTTGAGTATGAAGCAGACTATCGTTCGACCAATGGAATGACACCCTTCTCTCTCAAGATATAATTCTACTTTTGTATAGAAAATAAGATGTTTTTTTGCTGTTAATTAAATTGCCTTAACAGATGAATTTGCTTTGAATATTCTGAATATTTTGTTTCAGAAAATTTATTTATGAAATAAAGGGGATAAAATACTAGAAATATGGAAATATTTAGATGCTGTTAACAGAAATGAAGCCTGATGGCTTAGGGGTATCGTTTCACGTTCCCAAGGCACAGGTCTGAGGTTCGATCCTCGGGCTGGGCAATGTCGACTCAGCCTTTCATTCCTTTAATGGATCGATAAGGCCCTGTCGATAAACAGAGTACCATGCATACTTGGGAACTAAACACTGGGGGATTCGCTTAAGGGTGATCACCTAATCGGGACATATGCTTCGCACCCCAGGGCCTTTCGGTCAAGAAAACGGAGATGGGAACTGTAGGCCTTGTGGCCCATATGGGGCTGTCGTGCCACAGAGTTTATTAACAGAAACATGAATTGATAAAACAAAGTAGGTGTGCATGTCATAATATTTTAACTTCTTTTATTCAAAGGTATTGCGCATGTGACATTACCCATAGCTAACACCACTCGATGTCTATAGTAAATATTTTCAAGCCTGCTAAAATTATGATGCAACTAATATCTTGTAAATTTATTTTACATAAAAAAATTGATTTGATTATAGCAAAAAATTATTTCATAATATTTAAAATCTTCATTTCTTTCATAACATTTAAAATCTGAAAATAAATAAAAAACGTAATACTTGTAACTGCTTTAAACTGAAGACACGTATTATGTTTATTATGTATTTGTTTTTTTGACATGCAGTATGCTTACTGTATAAAATCTAATGTTTCAGCATCAAAATTCCATTATGAATCATAAAAACATCGGTAGAAGATTTAATAAAAATACCGAAATCAAAAAGGGTCAAATTTATGTTTAAAATAAAGTTAGATTTAAAAAAAACAATAATTTATTTGGCACTGCATAGTAAGTAGCATTGTGGTAAAAATATGTAGCCATTTGAACATGAACTATGCATTGTACTTTACGAGGGCTTTTTGTTAATATTGGGAATTATTAACATTTCACTGCCGTAAAATTTCCCAGATTGCCAACAACCATCCATATGAAGGAGCCTGAAATAAATAGAAACATGAGAACTATAACGCAGAGTTCGGCAGAAGTTGAGTTCAAACATGGTACATTTCAACTTGAAGAGTATTATAAAGTACGACTCAATCAGTTGTTGCATAAATAATTTATTTTAAGGATTTTATAGACATACGTGAAGCGATTTAAATGAGAAAATATTTGTAAGCCGAGAAAAGTAATGTTTGAAGACATTACTTTTCTCGGCATATAACATTTCTAATTTATAAGATAAATATCTGGGAATTACATATGAATTTCATAGAAAATTTCTCTTTATGATAACTAAATCCAAGTATTGGCACTCGGTAACTGTTTCATAAAATTAAGTTTTAAAAAGTTCATTTTCCTAGATTAATGTTAGATATCATTTTTATTTCTTTTATTATTTTAAAATATTATTATATCTTAAAATTTATACTAATATTTAGATTATTTAATAACTAGTGCGGTGAAATCATGTGTAAATAAAATTTTCAGAAGGAAATGCCTGATAAAAAATTTTATTAAGAAAATCTTCACATTAGGACTGAAGAAAGCTTGCTGCTTAACACAGTCAGTCAATATAAAATATGGTCATTGATATTTTGACGAATAACAATAAATGTCTATAATGTATATTCTTTAGAAAAATTCGTTGTAACATGTTCTGACATGAGTGCATTAAGCAAAACTGATAAAATAAATTACATAACGCTGATAAATTCCTCAATGATAGAAATTGAAGAACATTATATATTTTTTTCGGTCAGTTAAATGTTTTAAAAAAGATTTACCCTAGCAAAGTGCATGTAAATAGTTTTTTTTTTATTTTTATTAAGTGAGTGTCCACACTCTTTTCATTCTTAAAATTTTAATTTTCTCTAAGCATTTCATTTTAAGATAGGAATAACTTTTCATTTCAAAAATAAAAAACTTCTTTGATTTATAAAAATTGTAGAAAAATCGTATCGCAATGATTTTTTTAAAAAAAAATTTCCATAATCATACATGAAGAAATATTTTGATATTTTTAATGGTTATATTTAAAAATTTTTACATGCTTAGGTATCGTATTATGAGCGATTAGTTATGTATACTTTAATAAACAGATCCGCTGTGTGTGTGAATTAAATCAAAACAATAGATATTTTTAGCAAAGTTTTTTTTAGTAAATACTGTTTAGGTACAAAGATAATTTTAAAAATAAAATACCTTGTTAAAATTTGTAATTATGTGGCGCCATCTATTAACGCAGACTATAGCTATTTTAATTAAATCAAATATTTGAAAGATTGTAAAGAAACAATATCTTCATAAATTAAAATGAATAAAAAAATTTCATATAATTAACTGTGATATATTCTCCAACTCTATATAATCATAAAATTTTTATAGCAAAATATTTTTATTAAAAACAGTTATGAATAATGTTATGAGTTTAGTTAAGAAGTCTAAATGAGTATGGTTTATAAATTCATTTATAAAAGTTATAAATTTAATTATGAAAATAACTATGAATTTTTAGTAAAATATGTTTGTTATCATAAATATAATTAATTTTTTAATAAAAAAATTAATTATTTTATTGACTGAATTGTTAATTTCGTGTTAGAATTTTTAAAGGATTTTAACCGTTTTCTTTCTTAAATTATGGAATGCTGTTATAAAAGTTAATATGATTCCTAGGATTAAATAACGATTTTTATTTAAACAAAGAATATTTATTGCATTTTTAAACTATAAATTATCTCAAAAATATCAAATTAGTTTAAAATTTTGAAATTGTTTGGATAATTGCAAATATTTTAAAGTATTTGAATACTGTTTTCGTAAATTTATGCATAAATGTTTTAAGTACTGAGAAATTTAAATTCTATTAAACAAATTTCAGGTAAGCATATTAGTTTTATTTTAAAGTTACTTATATTGACATAATGATCTGTTTTAAAGAAGTAGAGATAACGAGAGAAATCATATTTTAATAAAAAGTAAAATATATAATTTTATATAATTTCTCTGACAATATAAATTGCAGTTTTATGTTCCGAGCTCAACACTTTTTTTAGCATAATTTCTGCATTTATCAATCAATGCAACATGTAATTCATAAAGTAATACAAAATAGTTAAACCATTTAATTTGCTGCATAAAATAATCTAAAATATAATTTGTGAAATTCACTTTATTTTAAAATGTCATAACTGCTTTTTTCCTGCTAAAATTATGCGAGTCACCAAAAGCCGTCAAAAGACATCTAAGCTAACTGATAATTACCTATTTTGGGACCAATATATCCTTTATTTGTACAATTTGTAGAGCATTTCTCTGTTTCTCTTTGTCTTAGTGGTCCACATAATTATCTCAGTAAACCCAACACTGACAGAATATATGAGTTCGTAAAGATAAGGAACTTTCTTTTCAATTATTGATGAATAATATAAGCCAAAATACTTTTAGTATAAAAAATTTCAGAAAAAAAAATTATATCGAAAATTCAATAAGCTTATTATACACAAGAAAAGTAATAAATCATGGTTTCACAGAGGATTCTTATTGATCTGTAACTTTTGTAAAATTCATTAGTTTTCATTCTGCTTAATAAATTTTAACCAAAATCGTATTTAAATACAGAGAAATTAGGTGATTACTATGACAACTACACTGTGTAATGTGTAACCTAGCGATTGAAATCCGTTAACAAGGATACATATTTAATTAGCTGTTGCATATTTTAATCCCAGAGAAACTTTCATAGATAACTGGCTGTATCAAAATGTGGGTAAAAAAAGAACCCTGAAAATAACACAGATAGAAATCATATTCATAAAATGATAAGGAGCGTTATTTCAAAGCTGTACTGAAGGAAATTTCGACTAGGACAAAATCACCCAGCAGCTAATCAGGTATATCAAATTTTAATTTTAAATTTACATTCATGTTGGAAACCTCTTCGCGTGGCTGTTTAGAGCAGATTCACCGAGTCTTTTGAAGAGTATTCTTCTATATCAGAAGCTTAAAAATTTATTTCGTCATATCTGTTAATGAAATAACAAAAAAGTAACGTTTGAAAAGGATATTATGCTTTAATCAAATTAGAAAATCCAAAGACTTCCATTACTTGATGTGTCAAATTAACGTAGGATTGCTAACCTTCGAAACGTTCTTTCTTGAAACTTTCTCTAAAGATCAAGTAAAAAGTTGAGGATGTAAGTTTACATGGCTTTCACAATCGCTTGACCTAACTCATCTGGAGTCAGGTCTAACCACATGGAATCGGTTGCGGTTATGACGAAATTCTCGTAGGGCCGGGGGTCCTGGTTCGTTAGGACATCGTTCTCATAATCTGAAGGTAGTGAGCTCGAATCCCAGCTTAACCGAAGAAACGTCGACTTCACTAAAGGTGGCTTTGCCATGTTAAAACTGGGTGTGGTCGCAATGTCCTCCAAATGAAATGATACCTCTGGGGATGACAGGCCAAGCATTAGGATCTTCTACTTGGTCCTTGCTTTAAAATCAAGAAGTCTCCTCCCGGCTTCTTCTCTCTAATAGAGTACAATTCAAGGGTAGGTACAGAAAAGCATGCTGTTGTAGCAACAACAAAATTATTGTGTGCACATGAGCTCACTAGCCCTTTATTAGAATTGAAATCTGCCATTTCTAATAAAAGGCTAGTGGTCCCGTCGAAAATTTCCTTCCTGAATCTTTCTCTGAAGATCAAGTAATAAGCAGAGAATGTCAGTAAGTTAACGTGACATTCACATCCGCTATACCTAAATCCGGCTGAAATTTGGTTGGGTTATAACTAAATTCTTGAGCGTATCTGGGGTCACTTATACTTTATTAGAATTGAAAGAGACTATTTGGTAGATTAATGCTGACACCGATGTTGACAAGTCATAATAGACATAATGATTCTCATTTGATTAACACATTGTCCTATTTATCACACGTCCTACATGTAACTCATTTGAATAAAACTCCCAACGTTATATCATTTTTCTCGGTTTCATTATTTATTTAGTAACTTTCTTTTTTTTGAAAAGACTATTGCAGTTTGACATGTGAACGCCATCTGTTGATCAATTCTTTAATTATTCAGTTTTTTAACAGACTTGGATTATTTTTGTTAATAAATGATTTGCTAAATAAATTAATACGATAATATTTTTATTGCTATACTTAATTACATGCTGGCTAATACAAGTACATACATCTTTTTTGTATAATATGCTGCATATTACAAAGTTTTACCATTGATGTAAAAGTATTTAATTTTGATAAATGGCTTATTTTTTTTGTACATTTCATTTACTTTTATAATATCCTAGGAATTGATTTCTCTTTATAATTTTTGGCATTCAGTTGAAAATGCGTTATATGTCTCTTTTAAATATTAAATACTAGTTAAAACTACAATAATAAGCGAAAATGTTTGTAGGGAAACAAATTCTATCAAAAGATATTCTATCAAAATTAATTTGAGAGTTTAGGATACTACAGCTATGAGATAAATTTTTAGAAATACATAAATTCATAAAAAATTATGTATCTAATAAATGCAATAAAATACCTAAATTTATAACTGGATCAATTTTTAAACAATTTTGAGTTAGAGTGTAAAAACTAATTAATTTTATTGATGTTTTTTGTGACAGTTGAATTAATCCTTGCATTTTAGACAAAATAGTTAAATTTAAAAGTTCATTGAAACATTTAATTAGGCTGAAAGTTTCATTAAAAAGCTTTTAATGTTTACCAGGTTTATTAAAAATGCTTATACACAAAATATCATAAGCCTTTGTTCATAAAAGAAAATTAAATTGAAAATAAATTGGACTTTCCAGCTTTACAATTTCAAATTAATTGCTTTCTTACGCTTACACAGCGTGTTGCTTCATTTTAAATAATTAGACTTTTCTGAGTAATGTATTATTGAAAAACAGTTCATTGGATGCGTTAAAGTAAATTTAATTTAAAGCGATTTATTATTTTAATAACTTAAAAATATAATAGTAATTTTTTTCTGTGTGAGTTAAATTTCAAAATAGGCACATTCAGTGAGTTATCTATATGATAAAAGTGTTAAATTTTAATCTATATATATAATAATGCAATTGTATTGTAATGATAAATTAATTGCTTTAATATATTTAAAATGTATGCAATACTAAAGTTTAAGAAGAAAATAAATTTCAGATTTAAATTTTAAGAAGAATATTTTTATAAGAAATGCATTTCTAATTATTATTCTAAAAATACCAATTTGAAAATAACGAACTTACCTTTTTTATAATCAGGTAGTTTATTCTATAAAAAAATGGGTAAAAAAATGGGCTAACACTCTTGTTAAGAATATTTAAGTGCTTAAGATGAAATAAATTTTGGTAAATTTTAAAAATAAATACAACTTACTATGCAATGTATGAAGATATAAAATATTAAACGTAACAAACGTTGAAGATTGGGTCCATATTCTTGTAAATCTTTAGTTTCCGTTTTTGACATCGACTCAAAATTATTTAATTATATTTCATAAAATATAAGAAGTGCATTATTGAATGTAAATTTCATAAAGTGAATGGATTTAATTATATAACATAAATAAAATTTCATGTGCTGATAAATGATTAATATATAATAAATTACCGAAAAAGAATGAACTACCCGAATATAGCCGAATTTACCCACTTTACTCATTTTACGCAAACTATTTCTGCAAGCTGAATTTTTAACACGAAATTATTAAAAAGAATACTATAAAATCTCTAAAATGAAACAGTAATTGATGACAATATATTTCTATATAGGGAATCGATTCCATTCTACCTGAAAACTAAGAAATCATGTTGAAAGTTCGGATTAAATTTATGCACAAATACTTATTTGACAGTTATTTATACATTTTCGGGTAGCTCTTTGTTATTTCAAAATGAAGTCCTCATAAATGTCATTAAGAACTTCTTCTGCAGCAATGTAATACTAATGATCGAAAAGCAGTTATTCGTGAAGTGTTTAATATTTACTTATGGTGAATTTTAACATACAATATGAATTTGCTCATGACTCGATGGATAGAAATCCTTTACAAATTGGACTTAGATGTTCTTAGTGGGATATATGTATGAAAGTTAAGTAGAATTTATTGAAAGATCTCGGGAATGCATAAAAATTTCAGAGAAAATTGACTAAACTGTAGCAGGGCCTTATCGCGCTGAAGAAGATTCTCGATTAGTTTCTTAAATGTGATAAAACTCTGAGATCTAGCATATTCTATCGTTAACTTGCCTTATCAATCATCAAGTACAATTAGGATAATGATAGACTATTTAAGAAAACTACTCTTCTACCTATATTAAAATTTTTGTGAATTGACCATGTGAAGCCCAATAAATTTAATATTATTGTAAACATTTCATTTCTTTTTCCCCCAAAATAAGTACTCCAATTAAAATTTACGATTAATATAGAAACATTTTTGAATTCTCCTAAACGCTATTTAATTCCACCAAAACTTTTTTAAGATTGATATTTAATGGTAAATATTATGAAAGTTAGCTTCGAAATAAAGATTATTTAAAATAGCTTCAACATTCATGGGCTACCTACATATCTAATATGAGGACATATGTATTTGAGGTGTACCACAAAATGAAGATTATGACTATATTTATCGCATAGATTATATTTCTTGACTGCTCTATTTTTTTTAAAAAATCTTCAATTTTATAAAATAAATATGAAAATGAAAGCTTTATTGTGTTATCTTTAAATTTCTTAAACAGCTCACTAACTAAATTTTTATATTTAATTTTAAAATAGTTTGTCTAATTCTAAATTACTTTTTATAGTTGAGAGAGAAATTATTTTAATTTCACATTTTTCATTCTTTAAAAAGATTTTGATGGACATCGTGGTTACTACCGTAAAAATCACTCTTTTTAGCTACGCCTGTAAGTATCTGAGCATTCATTATGCCTGTTGCATAATGAATGCTCAGATAAAATTATAATATTGCACATTATAATTATCATTATCAAAGGATGTGTAGTAAAAGGACGGTAAAAAATTAAATTAAATTATTGGATTAAAAAAAATTCCAATAAAATATAAAACGAATAACTCATTATTCTGAGCACTAGGAGAATTACTTTTTAATTTTGATGAATAAAATTTATAAAATTTCATGAATTAATTAAAATTTAATATATTCATTTCATTAGTAAAATAAAATTATTTTATAGAAAGATAAAAACAATAACAGAATCAATTCAAAGTATTTAAAAGTGAGTTTAAATTCTTTTAATTGTTCTTCAAGTAATCTAAGAAAGTAAAATTTAGATTGGGTAAATCAACTGCATTTAAAGATAGTTAAAACATTAAAATATTGGTGTTATAAGAATCTCAACAGTTAAGAAAAATAACCACACAAAACCAAATGTAAAGTCAATATTGTCTTTAAAAGAATGAGGTTTTAAGAAAGAAATGGATATAAATTTAAACTGCTTACATCATTTTGAGTCAGTTTATCCATTCTGATCTTTATGAACAAAAATCCTTCTCCTTTGTTAAAGATTTTAAGAAATCACTTTTTGCTGATAAACAATGACGTCATTTGTAAAAAATATCACTATTTAAAATATGTTATAAAAAGACAAAATTTTTCAATAAGACTCGAATATAAATATTTTAATAATAGCCTTATAGACTTTCAAAGGAATAAACCACATATATTTATACATCATCTTAAACCATATATAAATAACTAATTTTAGCATTTAAATTATTTTAAAATTAACGTTTTATGGGTAAATTCTCATCTCAACAAGAAAAACATATATTACTTTTGCTACTCATATTTGTATATACATATTTTCATTACTCCTAGGTCAAATAAAGGAATTTCATTAATTCTATTTCTGTTTCTTTTTTAATATTTACTTTTTCTGATGTATTCAATTAATATTAATGACTTTTATATATCACCTATTGTTAGTTTCATGATTTTAGGATTTCTGCTGCAAAACATTTAATTTCTATTTTAATAATTTTATAAAGAAAATTGACTTGAAATTAAACTAATGTTATTGATACTGTTTTCATTAAAATTCTTTTTTTCTACAATTGAATGCATATGATTGGCAGCATATTATTTATTTTAAATTTATCGCAAAATGTATGCGTTGTTAAATTTTCGTGTAAGAAAATAAATTATTCGCTTTAAAACAGTAAACAACTAATCGTTTAAAGATTAGGGATGATTTCAATAACGAAAATATAATGATTTGGGACAGACTGTTAATTCAAATAAATTTAAATTAACTTTATCGTAGTGACATATATAAACATTAAGGACATATTTCTGTTTGATTATACACACAAAATTTCGTCTTACGGAAACGCATTTTCGCATATTGAGAATGCGATAAGTCAATTCATATTGGAATATGCGATGAGTTGGAAATTTCTCTGAAGTATGAATTCTGAATTAATTTGTAGCAAAATTTAAGCAGACGATGTTTAAAATCTAGCTCATTATATATGTTCTTAATAAACTGGGTTCCCATTCAAGTTTAAATAGGTAAGTTTTAAGGTTTAAAAAGTGCATTTCTTTGTTTCACATATTATCTAGAATTTTTTTACGAACGTAAATAATTTAAGATTTTGTAATAAAAGTTATGGAATACAATGCTTATAATAAATGATGATGACTAGAGAAATATAAATTTTCATAATTTAAAAAAATAATAGAGATTAATAAATTTAAATATTCATTTTAGCTGAAGTGAAAGACATTGTTCTCAAATTGACAAACATTGTTTTTTTTTTGTATCAACATTACCTTCAATATTATTTTTTTATTCTCCTGTGTATTTTCTTTGGTTTCTGAAAAGCTCGAGAGTTTGTTTGCATTCATTTAAAGTTAAATTAATTAATTTAGCGATTAAATTTAAATAATTAAACAAAGTATTTCAATGATTTTATCTGTGATTTCCAGAATGAGATTACAATTTCATCTATGATTTTATCCCAATAATTTCTAATTCTTGCTCAAATGAAGACTTACAGATTATAAAATGGCTTACAGATCATGATTTGTTTTTATAGCAGATATTTTGTAAATTTGATTCCATTCTCACATAAAAATAAAGCGCCATTTAATGATAGAAAGAGGTTCATAATTTCATCCACAAAGGCAGAGATTTCTTGATACTAAAACATGTGTATATATATATATATATATATATATATATATATATATATATATATATATATATATATATATATATATATATATATATATATATATATATATATATATAAATTTGATATTCAGTAAAGTTATTATACACTATATAATAACTTTCCGTCCACTACTATACAAACTTCTCTAGTGCGTCATATATTTATACTACACCAGATTTCCTTTAAAGTGAAGTAACATAAGATTTCCTAGCATAATGGAATTTCATCTATCTCATGTTTAATTTTTTTAGTTACGTTTTCTTCTTATCAAATATAATTTCTAATTTTTGTCTCTAATTTTTTTTTAGGTTAGCTATATTTTACTCTCTTAGAAATTAAAATGACTTTTACATTGCATGTTATATGCTACAGAAAAATTTAATTGTTGTTTATAATTACATGCTTGTGACTTGTCTTTTGAGTGTCAAATTAAGCTGCTATCTGATATTAAATATGATTAAATTTGCTGTAACTTTAATTAGAAAACAATTAAATAAATAATAATAATAAAAAATGTATAAATAAAAACCACAGTGAAAATTTTGCTATTAGAAAGTAATTTCCCAATTTTTTTTTCTTTTGACTTCTTTCAAACCCAAACATTCAGTAAAGGATTTTTCAATGATGAAAATAAAATATTATAATTTCAGGAATATAGCTGCTATATATGCGTCAATGATGACATTTTATTGGGAGTCTATTATGATTAAACTGATTTTTGCTTCAATAATTAAAAAAGATATTAATTATACTATGTTAAAATAATTTGTTAAAAGAATAAGAAATATTATAAAATATGAAATTAAACTAAAAATATTACACTAAAATGAATGAGTTGTTTGACCTATAAAAAGTTTTGAAAATTTCAATTATTAATCAAATAATGAATTTACCATATAAAACAATAACAAATTGTTTTTCATACACATTTCGTACTAAATGTTTAGTGTTAAATATTCCATAAAATTTATTCAATTTATTTAAATGTGTAAAAATTTGATTTCACATTGGAAAAATTAATAAGATAAATTGCATGCTGATTATTTCATTAATTGCAAGATGAAATTTATTTATTGGTTGTTTAAACTTCTTTTTTAGATCATATGAAGCAATTATTTATGTCTGTAACAATCCTAGTAAAAGACGTAAAAATGATTCGACTAAATAAAATCACTCTTGTGTACTGAGCAAGTTTCTGCACTCAAAGTTAAGTATTATTGTACCATTTTGTAATAAAATAAATTTTGTTACTTAACTAGAACAATTTAAACTGCATAATTTTAAAACACATTATAATAAATTAAATGTTTTTCACTACAAATGTATTTAACTTTATTTCATTTATAAAAAAATTATACTTAAATTCTTGAAATTAAATGTATTTAAAATTTTTCTCAGTTTTATTTCTCGTATGTATAGATCTTTTTTAAACATTGGCTTGTATTTTTGTACATTTTACATTAATCAATCAGAGCTTTATGATTCAGTAATAATTTCAGACTGCATTATTGAATAAATTAATGAAGTTGATACTTCAAAATTTTTAATAGCTTTCTGGAATATTACACCCATGATTTGTTAATTTATTTTTTCTGAAATTTGTCAAACTTAAAGGACTTTTTCTTTTGCTATGAGGGATAATTGGAATGGCAGTTGACAAGCTCTGACAGGATAACCTCTAGGGTATAAGCTTCTTTTATAAACTTTTTCTTTAATTAAATCATCCACTTCTTCCTTCAGGTCGTCTTAGCCAATTAAAGTAAAGTAAGAGATGCCTTTCTAGTAAGTTTGAATCTAGAATTTTTTAAAGCTTTTATAGATATTTAATTGAACACATATAGACACAAATTCAATAACGAAGTTAAACTTTTTATTGCGGTAAAAGTAATGTATGTTAGAAATTTGTCAATAAATTTGTTCTGTAAAGAAGTATATTTATTAAAAATGCTATTTTGTATATAAGACGAAATAAATTTTTACAGACTGGGTATTATTAATAATGCTATCTTAAAGTAAACTGTATAATTAAATGTTCTGATAAATTTCATGTGTTTTCAAATTCCTCTTGATATTATACCAGCAAATTTTTATTCCTTTTTATAATGTTAACATTTATGAAAGATGATCAATTAACATTTATATACAAAGCATGTAAAGCATAAACATGCAATCCAAAATTGAGACCAATGTTGCATGTATCAAACATCGTTATAAATTGAACAACTTTTGATTAAGTAAACTTAGCAAATATTAATATTTATAATACATTGAGTTCAGCATGTGTAGTTAGCATAAAGTTGTATACAATCGGCATAAATATGATTAAATGCCGATTGTATACAACTTATGCTAACTCATGCTGTTACATGCTTTATGCTAACTACACACTAACTACACAAGTTTTGTTTTTTTACACTGAAAATTTATTTAAAAAATTTATTTCAAAATATAGTCAGGATGTTAGAGATATAAATAGTATGAATATTTATTTTAGCAAATATTATTCTTATAAAGTATGCATTTTTAAATCGCATACTTAAGTAATTGATTTATAATTAAAAAAGTTAATATTCTTTTAAAAAAAATATCCAGGAGAATACCGTAAGGAACAACATTTATTTTAATAAGAAATTTTTTTTTCAATTTGAAGTCCCTGTTTTGAAAGTGTTTAGTACAATTTTAAATTTACCACATTTAAGTTCTCACCAAAATGTGCGATTTACTCTCATGTTTGAATAAAAAAGTTTTCATCTTTTTCTAAATGTTCTTGATATCTAAAAGTACATTACGTCTTTATATTGATTGTTCTTATTAATATGAGTTTGATGTGACCGTATAACCAATTTGCTCTAATTAAAAGATGTTATCTATTAAATGAGTTCTGCATAGTTAACAAATTATTAACTGTGTAAAAACAATGTGATAGTTGAAATATAATTACCGAGATTTTTACATCTGTTCACACAGTCCTGGGCTAATAAATCACTTAAATATAATGCCTTTAAATCTAAGTAAGAATTTAAATTAAATGCAATACTATAATTCTTAATTCACTTAGAAACGCAGAAGTAATATATCCATTACTTACTGCCAACAAACAATTGTACTTATCCTGTTTTATAAATGTAAACGAATTTATGAATATGTTTTCATAATTATATGGTTTAGATTTTAACATATTCTCAAATTTTCACAGAAGTTCATTTTGGATGTCCCACATATAAATAATCTATTATTCATCAAAATATTACATATGACTAAAGATTTCCCGTATTTATTTGTCCATTTGAATTTTTAGCTAACTATAATTTAATTAAATTTACATTTAGTAACATGTAATCTCTAATTTAATAATACAAAAACTGTGAATTTTAATGGCACTTTATAACGTATTGGAGTGGTTAGGTATAGAACAATGACTATTATAGTTATTTCCTATAGTAAATAATTTCACTAATTTAATATACATGCTTACAATCTATGAATTATTTTGATTCAAAAGCTCTCATATAATAATTGAAGCATTCAACTACTATATTTTATGTCTAAGAATGATGAATAATCATGAAACAATTAAATATTAAACATTTGGCGCTAAGGGTATAACTAAATCAAGACTTGTTTTTAATCTATAAATGATATGAACAATATTAATTGCATTTGCTTGAGACAGGTATTGTAAGGAATTGTTAATAATCATGATAGTTAATTCTAAACGAGTACAATAGCATATAATTAGCAGTAGTATAGGTGAATACCAGTAAATTAAAAAAAAGCTAGATTATAAGAGTTTTTGCATTGTTTCATTAGAGATTATTTTATTAACTAAATAAGAAACAAATATAAGACTATAATGTGGTACGTTAGTATTTCAACTCAATACGGAATTAAATCAAATCCTCATAAGAATGGTAATAATACCAGTCCACTAATCTCATCTACAACAATGAACCATGTACAATGACTGTCGTTGCTTCCTTTGAACCTCTAGGTCTATTACTATTCAATTGCTGCATTATGATGGCAGTTCATTATGATGTTCTGGAAATGCAGACATGTGTTTCAAGTGACACATTCTTTTAAATTGTCAATGTGTAGCAACAGACACTACACACATAATAAACTTTGAAATATTAATTATAGAACGTACAATTCGAAATGTAAATGACATATGTTAGCAACCTAGTATTAAATAAATATTTAATAAATTCTGTTTAAACTTTGAATTATTTACACAGTCTTCAGATTTAAATGATTTAAATTATGACCTGGAACCTCATTAATTTGAAAATATTTCTCTAATACTTGATACTTAAATTAAAATTTTAACAGCACAATGATATGTATTTTTGATTTATTATACGCTTATTAAGTAATTGGAACTACTAACAATTTTAAATAATGCAGAAATAATATCCTTCAAATATACTTATTTTATTTATAATTTAAAAAATTAAAAGATATGGGGAGTGAGAAACTTAACTCATATATTTTCTTCCCCTTTTTTCTTACAGGATTTATGATCACAGAAAGAAAAAATTCATATTTCGCGTACATTTAACACATACAAGATATTTTTAGTTGCTTAAACGAAAAAATGAAAAATGCGATTTCTGTGTAACCTGTTATTATTTTTTTTAATTTCGAGACACACATTTATAACGAGTAACGATTCAATACAGAATCAAAACTGTTACACTGTTAGCTAAGAAAACTGATACTGAATCAAAAAGGTAACACTGATTTAATTAAGAACTCGTTATGATGGGTGGTTTATATAATTCTTCGCTATGCTTATGAGTTACTTTTTATTGCAATTATATATATAAAAAAATTTGGTCACGTTTAATTCTTCTTCAGAATTTTTTAAAATATATCTGTACTATTTATAATTCATTAGGAATTATACAGATACATTTTTTAAAAATAACATTATTATCATCACAATTTCCTCAGTTTTTAATTCCAGAGTGGATAAATACAAAAAACAGTCATCTGTGCAAAGTTTGGTAAAAAAAATGTCACCATTTTGGTAAGAAAATGTGGCTCTAAATAGCCCCATTTCAGAAAAATTAAGTTATAGTGAATGATTAAGAGAGATTATATAATATATATACTTTAAAACTGCACATTTACCTCTGAAAAAAATTGTTCTGCGTAGACATTCCAATAAAAATGCTGCCATTTAAACGCAGAATAACAATTTTTTTGAGAAATTTATGCGAAATGCCTGCTAAAATGTTTATGTATATATGAATATATGTTTCCTTTTATTATATGTTAGTACAGATTTTTTTACAATACTGTATAGTAGATATTTGTTTTTTAGCAAACCTCTATTTTACAAGCCCTCACGATTTAACAAAATCTTTCACACACACAATATTTTTTGGTATTTTAAATGTTCAAAATGTTTAAATGAAGTTTCGTTGTTAAAATTTAAAAACATATATTTAGTGGCATGTATTAAAATATTGGGAAATTTCTAAATGTTTTCACGTACGCATTTTTGTGTAGTGTTGAATAGGTAGTAACTTCATAACAAAATTAACGAAATCAGCTACAAATTACCATGGAATGCTCTGCAATGTTGTTAAAATATATTTTATGCGTTTACACTTGTACAATGAAAAGTAGGAGAATGTAAATGACAAATTATTAAATTGCTCGTCAAAATATCTCACTCATCCTAAGGCTATTTGTTGTAAGCAAACAAACAAATATTTCGTAAGCGGGATACTCATAAATAGCATGATGTGCCACTAAAACTTAATTCTTTTTCCTCTTCTTCTTCATAAGCACAACACCTCGTTACATTCTTTGAATGTCTCAAGTCTAACGATAGAAAACTCTGCAGGGAGTCTATGGACATTCCCTCCAAAGTCTTCTATCGTTAGCAACTCCTCTACAATTCTAGATTTTTAATGTATTTAGTGACATCCAACTGTCTAACAGGTGGTATTTCTGTAGAACAAGATCATTCAAGTTTTTTAAATGTAAAGATTTTTGTGGGATTGTCATCTAAGCTTCTCCAAACATAGCCAAGCCATCTTAATTGGTTACTAGGGACGATTTCTGTAATATGCGGTTGTCTTTAAGGCTTATAGAGTTCAAAATTGTGTCTGGTTCTCCAACGTTCTTTTTCCTGCACTGAGACAAAGATAGATCTGAGGATTTTTCTCTCGAACATATCCCACAAACGAGCGAAAGCTGTGTGTCCTTAAAAACTTAATTGTAATACACAAAATTCTTTCATTATGATTCCTATTCAAATGTGTATTTAAAAAGCATAAAAACAACTTTCATGACTGGGAGAGTTTTGGGATGGGAATAGAATGATTACAAAGATTTCCAGTTTGAGCTTTACTTCATATTTGAAATTTTATTTTATATATTGTGCTACTTAAAGGTGTCATTATTTGGAATAAATAATTCAACTTCTATAAATGTGACAAGTATTCTGTTTTTACATCAAATATTTTATTGTATTGGGTTCATAATTTTCTATAAATCTATTGTCTTTTGTACTTCTCATAATAATCAACCAATATCTATAAAACAAAGGGAAATATAATTTTAGAATGAGTTTAAAAATGCAGCGTTATTTTTTCATCAATTATGATTTAATTATTTGTATAATTTAGAGTTTATATAAATTCTTCTCCGATTTTTGTTTTTTCAGTTTAATTATAATCCTAGTAATTGAATTACCAATGACAATAAAACTAAAATAGGCCGCACATAAGAATACATTATTCATTTATTTAATTGCTTTATTATGCCTAGAGAAAGAAGAAAAAACTCATTACATCAGAACTTATTTGAAGCTCGCCTTAAATGTCTAGACTGGATAATTGTTTTTAAATTGATTTTCTGAACACAAAAACTTAGATGATAAAATATGCTGTTGGTAGTAACATTTTTCCAAATACTTTCAACTATGAGATGGAAAATATTATTTTACATTAAGAATTATATTTATTCAATTGTTGTTTACCCAGAAAATTCTTAACCGATAAACTCACATTGGGAGCTTAGAAATCTGATTGAAAAGTATAATTAAATTGAATGATAATTTCATACATTTTTGAATCTATGATTCAATTTAACACGTTAATTTAATAAGGTAATTTTTTTCCCTTATAGTATTCAAAATTATTTTCTCAAACACGTGAAACATTTCTTAAATATTTTAAGAAGAATTATAACAAGTTAATAATTTTGCCAAAAAATTTAGTGAATGATTTTAGTTACTTGTTGTTTAACTACATTATATCTCAATTGTTGCTTAGTTTTTGTAAATTTTTTTTAAGAAATATCATTTTAATATACGCTGGTGTGTAATATTTTAATATGTGTGTGTATATGAAGCTCTGTGTTAATTAGTTATCAAAATTTAGCACTTTTATAGTTCAATATTACTAAGAGAGGAAAATATTTTCTCTCTCAGAATATTTAATATAAATACTACTTTTTATCACTTACAATTACATTTCTTTAATATACAAAATTTAAAAAGCTATTTAGTGAACTATTCTCAATTTTTTTATTTTCAAGATTTGTCAGAGAGATTACGGAAAATTTATATATATATATATATATATATATATATATATATATATATATATATATATATATATATATATATATATATATATATATATATATATATATATATATATATATATATATATATATATATATATATATATATATGTAGAGAGAGAGAGAGATTTACACAGATGCTAGGCCGTGCTGGCAGCCGAATGGTTAGCCCTCATGCCTTCGGTTCAACAGTTCGTGTGTTCGAATCCCACCTTGGGTATGGATGTTTGTAGTGTTCGGAATCCACTTTAAACCGTAGGTCCCGGTCTAATTAGCCCTCGTGTGCAAAAAATGACCATTGAGCGACAAACAAAGCCAAAGCTACGAAAATGCTAGATTAAAACTTTTCTTCACATATTAAATACATTTTATTAACATTTACGTTCAGAGAATAAATACCCTATTTGTTGTTTAACTACATTATATTACTCCTTTTTCTATTTCATTTAACGATGCAAATAAAAAAATAATACAAAATATTGCATTTATATTTATTTACGAGTTGCCATCATAAAATTATATTAAATCTTTGAGTTTCAAAGTGTGAATTATATAAAAGCTAGTTTAGTTAAATTTGTAAATTGTTTTTAAAAAATAAAAAAAAACATTCATTATTTTTACGTAACCTTTATCTTTCTTTGAATGTTGACAAATTGCTTTCATCCTCGTGTATAAATGTGCATCCTTCTTCTCTTATTTTCTTTGTTCATAACATACACTATTCTTTAAGTATCTATTTTTGTAACAAAAGTATAAATAAATCCATAAAGTAATTATGAAACTATCCTGTTTTAATTTTAAATTGAGTGACTTCAATTCTGATTTAATTAAAAATTTTAACAAAAATTGTTCTTTAAGTACTCATTTTTCTTAAAAAAATATGGAAAGTGTATAAAGTAAGTTAAAACTATGTCTGGTTTTAATTACAATTTATATGATTTAAGTTAAGCTTTGATTAACTCGTATAAATCCCTAGTTTCATAAAATACGACAAAATGTGCTAGTAATACCACATGTGTAATCAAAGACTTATAAAATATTATTAAGAAGCACACACACATTTGCTCCAAAATATTCTCTACCATAAACTGCAATTGTTTCTACAATAAAAATGACTAGGTCGAGTATTTAGGCGTCCACGAGAGTTGCAGTAAGTGTTTAAGGCAATCAAAATATCGAAAAGGAAAGAGCAACACATGCTTCAGTTTTCTCATAAAAATATTTTATTATATTTTTTAAATAGGATTCAGTAACACTAAAATATAATATCGAAATATTGTTTGCTAGATACGCATTTTCAAAACTATATTTAAACTGCTTTAAGTGAGTTGTAGTTATCCTAGTCTCAGCTATCCTATCCCTCATCTATAGCTCATCCTTTCCCTACATATTTAGGAGAGCATTATCCTAATTCTAATACTAGACATAAAATTTAAAATGTAGTCTTCATAAAATGTAGTCATAATGTCATGAATTTTAATAACAATTATGTTTCATATTGTTAGTCCATTGTCAAAATGTCAATAATAAAAATAAAGTTCAAAAATCTCTAAAGTAAAGATTACTAAATTGAAAGATAGTGAACAAAAAATTAGCTTGTATTATATAATGTCTCTATTTTTCCCAGAGCATCAGACAATATATTTAAAATTTTACACCTACTTAAAAATTTCCTTATAATTAGAATTTAATATTTCAACAAATGCCTGGTGTAAATTAGGGTTTTTATTATATAAAGTTTTCAAGAAGTTGTAAGCAACTGAAAAATAATTTTCATTCAAGAAGACCACTAATGTATTTTAAGTTTCCTTAATTGTTTTTGATACCTGAATTTAGTAAAATTTGATTTTATGGGACAGCTTTCCTTAAAATTCATGAATATAATACTTTTTATACTGTAAATCCATATCTTTAATTTTCATAAAATAATATTTTTAAGATAAGGCCAATATATAGTTGCAATAATATTTTTATCTTTATGTAGTCCGGTGGTTATTTTGTGCATATATTTTTGAGAATTATGGAACAACTTGAACTGATTCATTTCAAACTTTATTCACTGTTTGTTTAAACCTGACATATAAAACGTTGTTAAAATATTATCTAACAATAATTAAGTATTACAAAACAACGTACACATGTTCACAGAAAATTAAAAAACTAAATATTAACAGCCATAAATTATCTCTGAAATATAATGATAATTATGACTGAAGACAGAATACTTATTTTATAATTAATCTATTCAGAACTTTATAAGAAAATAATCATAAAATAGGCTATATTTTTTTTAAAGATTGATTTCAAAGATTTTAAAATACAAAGTTAATTTTTCAAAACCGATAGTGTACTTACGATTTAAATGAAGTATTTTAAATTTTTCGATTGCATTTTCAATTTATATTAATTTTGGTACGCATTACATCTTTATTGCAAAATATTCAAACACATAAATAGTGGTAATATCAAATATAAGCAAAAATATTAAATGGAATTTTTTATTTTACCAGTTTATTATTTAGTTTTTATCACGAATGCTGAAACTTCATTTTTTAAATTTTATATAATGAATTATTTATTATATATTTAAAAACCAATTTTCTTCTATGCTTTCCAATCCTAACTTTTATGAGACAGCTTATTGCATCACATAAGAGATAAATATATATATATATATATATATATATATATATATATATATATATATATATATATATATATATATATATATATATATATATATATATATTACTATTTTGTATATGAGATAATCTTTGCGCTTAAGAAAAATTATACTCGAATTCATATTAAATTTTAAAGGTATATAAACAAAGAGTATTTTAACAGTATACCTATAGAGTGTTTATTAAATGCAACAAAAATATTTTGAATGAATTTGAATTTTACTAAGTTGCATTGATTTTGTATAAAATATGTTAGAAATATCGTTGTTTATTTCATTTTCTTGCATATGATATTATTACCATAATGTGTTAATGAGTTCCTTATTAGTGCTAATATGAAAGTCTTTTAGAAGCAAATTGCTCACTTTTAAATAGATTCACAATTATTATATTGAATAAATAATTGCCGATGAAATATAATTCCTAACGTTGTTATTGATATTAAAATTTTTCAAGAATTTCGTGGGGAAATATAGTGAGAAAATAATGAAAAGATAATGTTGAAAAATTTAATCAATAACTCTTACAGATCATAGAGACTTTCTCACTAAATTAATATTTCTCTGAGTGCTCCTTAATAGAAATAGGCATATGCATTTTCTTGATTAAGCTAAGAATAACCATGCTATTGTTCAATTATTAGTGATTTCTCTACTTGTGTAAATATCAAATCATAATATTCAGCTTTAAAAAATATCGTTTGGTTGAAAATAAATCTTCACAAGACCATAAAAAATATGTTGACCAACTTTGGATATTAAAGATTTACTGAGGTATTTATTGCATTGGTGTGTAAAGAAGTTATTCTTAAATATTTACTATAAGGAATTTATTATATTTGAATTCATTAAAACGTCATTTCTATCATTTTTCTAAATTTACTATAATTTCAATGAGCTTTTTCACACACACACACACATACACACAGAGAGAGAGAGAGAATTGTAACTATGGAAAAAATCATGGGTTCTTTTTACTTAGGAAACTTTTATACAAGAAAATACAATTAAAGTCTAAGTTTAAAAGCGCGAAAAATTTCCTAATATGGAAATATAATTATCTAAATCACAAATCAATATAATTTTTTTCATATTTGAAAATATAAGAATTGTGTTCCCGTCACAATGTTTGATTATGCATTTTAAACCAGTTTTCATGAAGTTTTATTTCTACTTGCATATTTTCTTTATTTTTTGTTAAACTAACTATCACTGCAAGCAAAGAATTGGAACATTTTATGTAAACTATTGATAAAATGTTTTAACTTGCTTTACGAATGAAGTTACTTTTCGAGAAGACTGTTGTGCAATCTTAAAAACTATTATCACATTTGAATAGTTAGCTCTGATTCAAAATCAGAGAGCGCAAAACTTAATTTACTGAAGAATTGCCCGATAAAATAAATGATAACAATCAATCTGTCTAGAAACTGTTACCGAGCAGTTTTTACAATAATCCATAAAATAATGCTCCTTGTAAGACGGTATAAGTGAATTGATTCATCTAAAGAATTTAAATCTTGACTCTAATCTGAAATAAAAAAAGATTCGGATTAAGTGGAAAATCCTCTTAATGTTTGATTATTTTGTTTCAAAGCATAAATCGATTCTGTTAGTAACAGAGAGATTTACTTAATTTGTTATAGTTAGAAATGTTTATTTCCTAACTTTCTACAATAAGCAATGAGAATAAGTTTATACTGATTTCATCAAGGTTTTGTTAGAGATCTTTAATAACTAGGAGAATTTGATAACAAAAGCTTAGTAGTAAAATATTGTTATTTTAAGTAATTATCTAAGCACTTTCTTCTTATAAATGTATGTAACCAAGAAAATTCAATATTATTTTATGAGCTTCGTGTCAAAAAAGTTAATTAAATTATCTTGTATTAAAATGTATTTATATAGAAAAGGGAAATGAATTATATAGATTTAAGTTAATATTTTATCAGATTATCAGTGTATTTTAAAACAACTTTTATCTGAAAAAAGAGATTATTAACATAACTAAAAGAATATGAAATAATTTTCTCACTAATATAAATGCCAATTTCGTTTAAACTTAAGTGATTCAATTCATTTTAAGACTTAATGCTATTTGAGAAAACAAAACGTGTTTGTATAAAATAGTCTAAATAAATAGTAACATTTGGATTTTAACTAAGAAGAAATAATTTAATATAATCAGGCTTTTGCAAAAATACTAATATTTGTATCATTAATAATATTTATTAATAAATACATTAGTTTACTTTTATCTGCACAAATATTATTTCCCAATAAAATGTAAAGTTCAGGTGAAATCATCATTCAACATTATTAATAAATATATAAGCATGAAATAAAATAGATTTTGCAGTACATATAAAGGGAATTTTGGCTTTTGTAGTGTGCAAATTGATAAGTTATTGTAGATTTTGATTAGTTTTTCATCTTTATATGAAAAGCAATTGTGTGCATTATTACTATCAAACGGATGAAAAATTTGTTTATTAAAATAAAGTGTTATAAATTAGTGTGTATAATATTTTTAACTTATAAAATGATATAAAACTTATGCAAAATATATATTTAAACTAAGAGAATAAAGGTACAAGTGGAATATTTCTAATTAAAATTTGTAGCACTTAAATAAATCTGACAATATATTCAAAGTATATAAATCCTGTCTTATATAGTTACAATATTTATTATTCATGAAACATTTGTGTTGAGAAAAGTGCACAAATTTTATAAGCATGTTTTTTATAAATTTCTTTTTAAGAAACCCTTCATTTTGAGGCTTAAAATAATAAAAGATAATTTGTTTTTAAATTATTCGAGAATAAAATGCTGATTCAGGAGTAAAATTTTAAGATATTTCTAATTTAATAAATCCTGTATAAAACTATATCATTCTATCATGTTGATCCTATTAAATTCAGATTAAAATTTGTAACTGAAATGACATTATTTCACTGAACATCTTGTCTGTAGTCAAATTTAGGAACGAATGAATGTGTTAAAATCTTCAAAAGTAAAGCGTTTTTTAAAATAGAGATATATGTTTTTATACAAACAATTAAAAATGAATATAATTTTTAAACTCAAATATTAAACTTTATTATTCACAGCATAAATGATAAATAAGGAAATTATTCATTATTTATTATTACCAGAAAGAGTACTATCGATTGGAAAAATTAGCAAAAAATTAATCAATATTTCACTGTTATTTCATGCTTATATTTAAGAAATATCTATCTTAAATATGTGAATTTATAGTTATTTAATTTAATTTTCATTTATAATAAGTATATATATATATATATATATATATATATATATATATATATATATATATATATATATATATATATATATATATATATATATATATATATATATATATATATATAATAAAACACTGCTTTCTAATTCTCATAAAACTGATTCATAAACTTTAAAAGTTAAAAAGTTATTATTTTTTTTAATTTTGAGGATATTATTCATATGAATATACACTACTAGTCACCCAAGTTGCAACACCAAGAAAGATATGAGATATAGCATCAAAATTTATTTTGTAGATAACATGTTGACCAAGTATCAAATAATTAAATTTATAGATTTCTGTGAAGTGTGGTTCCTGCTAAAATCAGTAGCCAGAGTAGCAGCCATTGCTGGAAATCATCGCTGCCACAAGCTTCGGCATTTGATTCAAAGAGATGTTGGATGTGTTCTTTGGGTACAACAGACCAAGCATCTTCTACATGTTTCCAAAGTTGATCTAATATGGCAGCTGGGAATAAGTGATTGCTTACACAAATAGTAATCTGGGTTAATCGTTGGGAAACCATGGACCATATGTTTTCTATTGGTGAAAGATCCAGGAGAAGCCAGGGAAGCACTTCAATCTGGTGAATGACGAAAGCCCTTGGACAATACGTGACACGTGTGGTCGCCCTGTTGAAATATAGGTGTGGGTAAGCCCTGAAGGGTTGGAAGTATAACTGGTTCTAATAACTTGACGATGTAGTGCTTAAAGAATCGGCAATGCATACTAGAGGAGTGCGAGAGTGATTTCCAATCCCGCCCATACCATAATAACCGTTAAAGGAAGAGTGTGGTCGTGTATTACGCAGCTGTTTAGCATATTCTCTCCACCGTGAATCCAGACTCAAATGCGACCATCGTGGTGTTGACTACAGAAGCGTAACTCGTCAGTAAAGGCAAATTCATTCCATTCTACCATCCACATCTTTTTTCCATCGCAGAATTGGAGACGAAACTCGTCTGTGGCTCTACGTAAAGGGTAGACAAAGCAATGAACAACTTGCGGACAGACCACTCTGCTGTAAACGGCTTCGAATGGTACGTTCAGACACTGGATGGTGTGTTACAGACTGAATGTGCTGTGTAATGGTTCGTGATATGGCTGAGCGATGCGTCAATGTCATGCGGTTAATTATCTGGCCATCATCTGAAGTGATGCACTGAGGTGGATGCAGGAGGAAACACTGACGTCGTACAATCCTGCATCCAACGGTCAAATATCCGCAATACAGTTGTTTGTTTCGTCCAACACGGCAACTAATTTCCCTGAAAGATAATTCACAATCTTGGTAGGCCACTGTCTTTCCTCTGTCCAACTCGGATACTTAATCAGAAAATGACCGCAGTTTTCTACAAGGCATAATTGATCCACAAGAAAAACACAATTGCCGAATTTGAAAGTGATGAAATCTCCAAGCCTCAAATAGCACTTTAAAATGGCGCCTCAAGAGCATGTGATGTGCGTCTGCGGTGAAATTATAATCATTTGCATTTCTCACCTCCGTTAATACATGTTGTAAATTTCATGTTATTTGCATACTTTTTTCAATGTATTGCATTTACGGTGGCCAGCAGTGTATTTCCAGTAAAAATAACTAATTGTTAAATAGATCTTCGACTAATATTGCTTTATCCAGTGCTTATATATATATATATATATATATATATATATATATATATATATATATATATATATATATATATATATATATATATATTCAGGTTTTAATTAATATCTCAGAATACACATATTAACGAGTTCATAGATAGATATTCTTTAAATTATTTTAGATGTCGAATATAACTTTAAAAAATGCGCTTAAAATGAAAATCGTGTATTTACTATATTTACACATCAAAAAATGCAATTATGTCTCACTGTGTCTAATGGCAGTTAAAGTTTAAAAATAGGCAAATTATAAATTTTATGATATATTTTAGTATAAAATTCTGATTTACTTTAAATTAAATAGCGGTATATATGTTTATATTTAAACTTAAAACTTCAAGCAAATGCATAGTTTTTATGTTCAAATTTACTTACACTATTGACCTAATTAATAATGTATTTAATATTATGCAGTATGAAATATGTAATATTATAAATCACTGAGATTAGCAGATTAAAAATATAAATTAACGATGTAAAATTAAATAATTAATCTCCAAAATTACATCTGCCCATAAGGTTTCCAATTGTACTATTAAAACATTTCTTCAAGTATGACACGTTTTAGCATTCATCAATGAATTTGATTTTAATTTCCCTTTTTTACTAAAATCTTTTTATGCTGTATTAAATTTGCCTGAAATGTGCAAAAGTAAAAATTAGACATGATACAATTTTCTTACGGCTAATGTTTTGCTCATTTTCTACATTTATATGAAAGATTAAAAGATAAATTTAACCTATTCATAATTATTTTATTTAATTAAATATACTTAAAAATACTTAAAAGTATATAAATATATATATATATATATATATATATATATATATATATATATATATATATATATATATATATATATATATATATATATAGATATATATATATATATATACTTAAAATTCACAACAATTTGAATTTAAATTTGGTAAGGATAATTTTAAAATTAATTTAGTATTTTAATGGTTTTTCTCGTCGTAAAACAACACACACAAACAATTTTATTGTTATAACTCCTTAATGTACTTTTTAAGTGTATATTATCTTTCTGCGGAATAAAAAGAATTTTCCTTATAATTTTGCAGTGAATTTTTGTTTCTTAGATATTTTTAGGTCTTAATGATCTCAAAAATTTTGTTTGGGTTAAAATAATTGATGTAAGTAATTTTTCATTATTGTTTTATAGAAAATGTAAGCTTAAAGAGTAAATTATAATTTAAATGTATAAATGTTTTCATTTCATTTGCATGTATAGATGTTGGTTATCAGAAATATTCTGCGGTGCATATAATAAATAAAAATTAAAGGTGAAATCAATTCAATAATAAAATGAGTAGTTTTGTTTCACATGTACAATTAATTATCATATACGGCTTAATGCGCTGAAATTTAAAGTAATTGTTTAGTTTAAGGAAGTTCCGATAGATGGCCATGCTGTTTTTACCAGTAGTTGCTCAGATGAAAACTGTTTTATATATTTTCTGCAGATAGGACCTCCATTTGGGGCCGCAAATTAAACAGATAATCTTCTAAAGTATACTAACAACATATTATGAATAAGAGCAAATAAATTTCTTCAATGTTAAATAGAATAATCCTATTCTTAAAAACGCTATTTCCAATTGAAGAAATTATTGCCTATATTTTGTTAGACTTATTTTCTATTAATCAAAGGGATATATATTTTTCCTTGTCTTTAAATATAAAATCTATAAATGTCAGGTTTTTAACTATTGTACCTCTAGAAATACTATAACTATTTTACAATTTAAAAAAATATTAAAATTAATGAAAATGAAAGTTTAAATTTCAATTTTCATAAAATTAATATAGAATTAAATGTAATCATATGCATTCATTTCAACTGTAAAAAGATTTGGGCATAAAATAAAACTAATCTACAAAAATGAATATTTATTAACTTATTTTATTTGAATTTTGTGAAGAAAACAAATGCATAATTTCAATTCAGTTCTAATGTTTTCAAATTAACTTCTTATTTTTTAAGTACTTTATATTTTCATAATTTAATTCCGATGAATGAGGATGAGGTTATGAGCAGCGATGTTTATTCCCATATGCGTTATATTCTTATCACAGTTTGTTGCTTATATTTATAAGTTAAAAGCACGATATAAATTTTCATTGAAACTTGAACTATAAGAAATTTTGTATATTTTGTTTAAATTGTAAATGATATCTGAATATTTTCACAGCATACATATTTAAGAATCAGTTTGCAAGTCACTCAGTTTTACATTTGAATTAGTAAAAGAGCAGTACATAACAAAATTACAGGCAACATTTAAAAGTTTATAAAATTTGAAAATTACAAAATTGAGCCCCTAAATTATTTATGAATAAGGATAATTTTATTTTTATATCAATTTTAAATGTAAGCTAATAATCTTGTTAATAATTTATAATGTTATGTACTATAAATATCATTTTTCAAATATTGGATTTTAATTGTAATTCGAATTTATCATAAAATGTTCGCATCTTATAATATTCTGAGAAAAGTTGAAAGAAAGTTATATTTCAATGAAAAAGCAGATCATCGCATTAAAACATTTACCGCTAATTTGCTTTTAAAAGAGAAATGAAGATACATAGCAGTTTTTAGTGGAGGAAAATGAAGAAAGATTATTCCACCATGAATGGAACACTTCTTTGCATTCAAACATTAACTGCTCTTTTATTTCAACAGTTAAATGAAGAATTATAGCAGTTTTGATGAAGGAAAATGCGTTAGTAAGGCTATATGTGTTTGCAAGCCCATAAAAATAAGTTAAGCGAATTTGTATTTCTTGTAACACAATTATATAAAGTAAGTGCGATTGACTATATATAATTAATGTATAGTCAATCGCATTTGCTATTATAAATAATAATATCTATAATCTAACTATACTATCTCTTTTGAACAATAAAATAAAGTAGATAAAAAAGCTACTTAATAAACACACGCATACATACATACATACATATACATACATATATATATATATATATATATATATATATATAATAATATAATATATATATATATATATATATATATATATATATATATATATATATATATATATGAGTTGTAGAGAGTCTACAGTTTGCCTATGATTTAGAATAAATTATGTAAAATAAAAAATAATGGTTACGCACCATGAAAAAAGTAACAATATAATAGCATGAGAGCCCATTACTGTCTAGTATTACAGAAATTACTAAAAATATGACATTTGGAATTTTAATTCCATTTATTTCCATGACAAAAGTGTTTTTTTGCTTCTTTAGAATGAATCTAAATTTTTAAAAACTAGTATATCATCAAATGCATTGAAACAAAAAATCAACATTTCGTTTACCATGGAAACACTTCATACAAATGAAATAATTTGTTCAAAGTTATAGGCCAATTCACTTAAGTATTAGGATTTCCACAAAAATTGTTGAACTGCTTTTCTAGTCAAGATCAATTAGTGGCCTGTCTGCTTGGGATATTGAGGTATCTGTCCCCATTTCAGATTATAATTTCTTTTGCTGTTTGCAGTATCTCATATAGTAATGTGCTATACTTCCGAATGATGAGTTTCTCTATCAGTCTAACTCAGAACAGAAGGATGACATTTTTACTAATGTATCGGCTGGAATGAGTACCAAGTTTTTCTAACCGTCTAATCCAGAAATGGCACAAAACATTATGTTTAATATAATATTTTTTTAAGCAATATGTCAGTTTGGCTATGTGTAAGAAAGTCAAAATCATTATAATAAATGCGTCAATATTAGTCCAGTAGTCCTATGAATATTGCGTAAAAGTCCGGACTTTTCCACAAAATACACGTAACTTTCCTAAGAATAATACCAGTCATCCTGGAATCCAAGTCCATGTCTTTGTCATATATTTTATAAAGTTATTGAACCTATGATAATATTTTATGGCAATGTTGTGTATCAATTGTGCAATGTTGGGAAGAAGTTAATTGTTTAAGATAAACAAAAAAGTTTTGCTGTTTTCAATGACCCAAAATAATACCTGCAGAAAGAGAAGCTTATTGTTAGTCCTCGAAATATTTTTTACTAGCATTCAGCACCTTCTGTCAAAGTGAGTGCAGTTGTGCAAACTTCTTGCTGTAAAACTTGAAAACTAAAGACGTAAAGAAGTCCATGAGTACTTGGCACAAGTCTACTTCATTCATGAAGGAATTGCTACTGAAATGCTTGTCTATGGAATGAAAGAGATGTTAATCTGATGGTGCAAGGTCAAGTGGGTAAGAAAGATGACGCAAAATCTTCCAAGCAAATCACTGCATGATATTCTTGCAAGACATGCTGCCTCTAGTCATCAACCAAGAACAGTACATCGGTGCCTGATCTTTTTGTTGCAATGCCAGATGCACACGCTCCAATTGCTTCGAGTATATGCCCGCAATGACCGCCTTGCCCGTTGGTAGCAGCTCATAGTGAACCACCAATGCTTGGGGTTGTTTTCTGCCAGCTTCATCCCAGAAAGACAGATTTCCCGATCTGAATTTGTGAAATAAATGCCGTGTCGTAGTTTATTCACTGTACTATTCCCAAACTCTTGACACATTCGGCGGTATATGCAGCAGCTGGAAAGTCCACTTTGAAGTCGGAAAGCAAATAACACCGAAAAATGTCTATTGACATGTCCTTTTCTCTCCACTATTGTACGTGAAGAGAAAAGGACGTTATGACTGAGGAATGTATGTGGTGTACCTACTTTAATAACGACTGATATTCTTACTCATGACAAACCGGTGTTTCAACCACGCCGTATACTAACTTTCATACTTATTCTTACTTCATTCAATGGCTACGTGAAAACGACAAGAACTTTCTTGTTTACCTTATATAATGCTCTAACTTAAAATAGTATATTTTTTTAACTAATTGTGTGTATTTTGTTGCTGTTGGTTTTGCTTTCCTTTTTACAGTACACATCATTTGTCATCATAGTTGACAACACGAAGAATGAAAGGATTGTAGGTGTTGAATAGAGTCAGCGTACATATCCCACTGAAAATGTTCCATATGCTTTTGGATGCGACAAAAAACACTTTTCCATCCTAACTATCATAAGAGACTAATGTCTTCTACAGGTACAATAAAATTGCTTGATTTTCCGGTAATTGATGAAAATTTAGAAATCATGGTCACATGCACAGACAATGTAAACTTGATAAATTGCATGCAAAAGTATTTTATATACTGAATGCATGGAATATTAGTTTTTTGTTTTAACTTTAGACTACTTTTTATTAATGATACTAATATGACGTTGTTTCACAGTTTGTGAAATTTCAATATGTAATTTCTGGTTTTGCTTCAAAATATACAGAATTACCACTTTTCCATTTTTCGAATCACTTTTTATACTTCATGTGTTCTATGTCAATCAAACATTTTTGTTTAAAATTCACTACTCCTGATTAATTAATAAATGTGTGTGTATCTACGCATAAATTTGTGTAAAATTAACGAAAAGTATGAATAGTTTAATTTACATATCAGAATTTCTAGAATGAATCGAGATTTTAGCACGTATAAAAATTTTATCGAATTAAATACTATGCGTTAGGAAAAAAAAACTGTACACATAAGGACTTATATTTGAAATACAAGAAAGAAAATGTGGAGAACTGAATTATATTGAAATTTAAAATATAAATAGATACATTTAGTGTTACTACAGTATGTAATACTGTTTATCACAGTATGCAAAAAGTATTCAGTAAATTATGATATAGTTAAAATATTTTTAAATACATGTTTTCTGATGTTATTCAAGTAAACAATGATAGTTTACAGTAGATTCTGGTATGTTGCATCATGCTTCATGAGTATTAATTAATTTGAAGTATTTTAAATATTGATTTTACATATAATTATATAGTATAGTATGTAGTTCAGTTATTTATCTTTATATTTTTGATTTTCTGGGATATATATATTTAAAATCACACATATGCATGCATTTATATCATACAAATTTTAATATATTTTGCTAAGTGGCCTTAAAAATATAGCATATTTCGTTATTTAATTAATATATCAGAAGTTGATTTAAAATAGTGTGAAAACTGGTTGGATAAATATTCCACAAATTAATAACACTTCCATCCTCCCACGCATTTCCATTTGAGAAGTTGAAATTTAACGATATAAGCTTTAAACACTTTTAATAGTTAACATTCAATAACAGCAAATAACAGTTTTCAAACCTCGAAGTCAAATCGTGACTCATAAGTTTATGCCTTGAAGATTCCCGAAGTCTGCCACTCAACATTCGACATTTCCTGACATTTCTTTTTGAAGATAGTAGTTTCCGCTCGTTTAATTAAAATTGGGTGGAGTCGTCATCTTCGCTTTTAGATATCATGATGGATTTGAAAATCGCTAAGAGAGATACTAATTTTATGAATATTTTACCCATGCATTTGAAAATTTTCAAATATAACTCCCTCGGCACGTGTATGTTGAAACTCGTGAGGCATTTTAATCTATATAATGATTGGGAAAATATTAGAATGTACGATAAAGCATTCTAAATTTATTTTAATTTTAAATTTTTAGAATGGAGAAATGCATTTATATGTAGTTTTTAAAACATTATAAATAGCATCTGATTTTATTAAACAGAAGGTAAAAGAAATGATATAATGTAAATGTGAGGCCTTATTTATAGTAAATTATAGTATATTTTTCGATTGTATGATTTAGGATTGGATACATGAATAATTCAATATTATTTTAAAAAAAGACTAAAAATGTGTAACCTACATTTTGAGCTATTGAACATTTTTCATTATTTGCTTAATATTTTTCATATATTGTGTTCATATCATTTATACAGTTCATATCATTGTGGGAATCGAACAATTATGACAATTTTGAACAATTTGTTAAAAAAATGTTTTTTATAAATTGTTCTTTAAATAAAACATATTGTACCTAAAAAGTATTTTTGATTGCAACAAGCTTCAATTTGATTACATTCTTCTTTACTAGTTAGCATTTTGCAGTCATTAGTATTTTTGTGAAAGTAAGCATGTATAAATGTTTCTGTGATTCAACTGAATTTGCTTTAAATACTATATTAAAATACTATTAATATTGTTGATTCTTTAATCTTAAGTCGCATACGCTTATTTATGAACAATTTATCAAAAAATTCCCGTTTACACAAATGTCAATTATATTCATAAATTTGAGCTTTGCCATATGAAGAATTTGAAGTTATAACTTGAAATCGCTTACAAAATATTTCATATCAATGTGACAATCGAACAATTAAGAAAATTTCAAAGCATTTTTTATGAACTCGTGGAATTTTTTTTATAAATTATTCTTGAAATAAAACATATTGTACTTAAAAAAATACTTTGATTGCAACAAGCTTCAATTTGATTAAATTCCTCTCTACTAGTCAGCATTTTATAGTCATTAGTATTTTTGTGAAAATAAGCATGCATAAAAATTCCTGTGTTTCAATTTAGTTTGCTTTAAATACTATATTAAAAATACTACTAATATTGTTGATTCTTTGAAAAAGTTTAGAATTTAAAAATATCGATTATGAAGTAGTTTTTGAAAAACTATTTAAATATTTGCATCAGACTCGTTAAATATTTGCACTGCAAAATAAAAATAATTCTTAGTACTTAACATTTTTGTACTAGTTAAAAGTGGATTTTTATTACTGTTTCATTAAATTATTAGCGAGCACAAGAAAAAATTCAGATAAAAATATGTAAGCGTAATAATTTTTTTAACTAAAGTTTCAAACTTTTCTTCTATTAACTAAAAACTACCTCGATAAGTTCACATTTAAAAGATGTTTACAAAAGTATTGCTTCGACTCCTGGATAAAATCTCTGTGACTTGTAACTAGTTCTTTCTCCTAATATAAATAATATTTCCAAAGAAAAATATTGATTTACTTCTTTAAGCATATTTTGCATATTTTTCTCTGCTCTTTTAACGTTTCATTTAAAGCTGATTTTTTTCTTCATGCTATTTATTACTATTTTAAAGTCTTCTCTCCTAAGATATCTTAGTTCTTTAGAAATATGAGTTTGTTATGGATTCGGGAAAAAGGTAATTGCTTTCTTATTAAAGTTGGCTGAAGGATTACGCTTTAGTTTCATATTCATGAATATTTTATCTTAGGTTGTTAACTTTAACCAATAAATCATTACCCAAGAAGAGAAAACAAACAACAGCTTTATGAAAAGTATTATGTTTTTGAAACATGGGCCGAATTTTGAATCAGCTTATTGCACTTTTTTCGTGACTTAAATCAATTTGGTATTTATTATATGTTCGATACAAATATAGTTATTTAAAGCAATTCACTCAATTGTATTTTCTGTTAAAATTTGTTGGTAAAAATATCATTTTATTTAAATGTTTTGATTTCACGCAATTGAAACAATATGAAAATTGAAAAGTCTTTTATATAAGTGCAGAATATGATATAATGTTTTCCAATGCATATTATAATTAGTTTTATCATGTAAAGAAAAATGGTATTTACAGATAAAAACATGGCATTTTTCAAATACATTGTTAATTTAATCGTATTAAAGCTGATAAAGTTAAGCCTTCAAATTTAAAACTGATTAATGAATTCACGCGTTGATGTAACAACCCCACATAATTATTGGAATTCGCATATTATTTCTAACCACGTTGCATCTTGATATTTATAATTTTTATTATGAAATTCAGAAAAGAGATTGTGTGTGATTTGGTTCTACAATTCAAGATTAATTACTGACTGTTTCATTCTCGTTATGGAAAATGTAAGGAGTCGTGATTGGTCAAGTGAATTAAAATTTTTTTAATAAATGTGCAAACAAAATGCTATCTCAAGAGTTCAGCAATATGCGCTTTACTATCATAATCTTGTCATATTTTGATGATTCTACACTTAGAATCAAATTTCCTTGCTATTATTAATAAAGTCACTCTTCTTTCTAAAACTCGACTATTTTAGGTAATATCAATCTTTGGCTCAGCAAGGAGCTGAATTGGTTGCAACTTATGTATTGAGACACAAAGTAGGTGTATCCTCTTCGTCCCAAAGGAAAGTGAATCTTAGTAAGTTAGAAGCAGATATCAAGCAGAATAATCCTTCAGAGTTGGCTTGATATCATCAGTTGTGGTTGTACCAGTATACTTCTTTGTACCTAGCCCCAAATTGGACTTTAATAGTCTAGAAAAAGTAACCGGGTAGGAGTCTTTGTAATTTAGAAGCAAGCATCAAACAAGAGATCCTTAACACCTGACTTGCCCCCTCAAAAGGTATCATTTCATTTAGAGGATATTGCAACCACGATGTATTTAACATGACTCAGCCATCTATAGTGAACATGACGTATCTTTGGCTCTGCAAGGATGCGAATTTTCCTCTTCCCTATAATAAGAATCATGCCTTAACCAATCAAGATGATATTGCGAGGATGACATATTATACATGTCTAAAATACCATAAGCGAATATGACGGATCTTCGGTATGTCTGTTATAGTACTCACTATTTTCAGATAATGAGAATTATGACTTTCTTGATCAAGATCACAGCAGCTACATTAATGATTTTATAACAGTGCAACGTGGAACACTATCTAAAATGACCTTGCTACTGCAGTAATGTGAAACTATTTTATATAACATAAATGAAAATAAACAAAAATTATTTTTATTTATAAATCATTTCCCATATTATTTTATAGGTATTTTAAATGAAAAAATTATGTTACTATAAATGGAACTAAAGTTGTGTGTGTGTGTTTAATAGCTTGTGCATGTGTCATAGTTTATGGACTGATTGAATATTTATGAAAATATAACGAACATAATGAGCAATTAAGTTAATTAAGTTAATTTAGAGCTTAATTTTTTAAAAAAGTTTTATTTCTCCAAATAAATCATTGAAACATATTTAAAATGAAATTGTGCAATTAAAATACAATAATAAAATGAAGTATTTAATTTATTGCAATACTAATTTTATGACGTATTGCGCGTAGCAAGAGTCACTAAGTTATTATGCTTTTTGAAATGTGCATACTATTTTTCTGTGACTGTGCATCGTATAAAATACATTATATATTTCATATTTTATAAAACGTTCAATTTTAGTTAAGTATTTATATTTTGTACATATAATCATTTTTAATAGTAAAGATTAGAAATGGTTTTGGAAATGGGTCTGTAGAAAAATATGGCCATCTAGAATTGATTAAAATATAGCATTTATTCACATTTCTATAAAAATATTTTAAAAATACATTATATGAAACAATGAAAAAATGTTAATCTATGTTACATATAAATTTGCATAGGTATTATTTCTATTATTCTATTACAGTACATTAATAAAATTTGTTACTATATCTACATTTTTCTTGTCCTTAATGAAGTAGGTTTATCAATTACTGCATTAAAATCTATCTTTTGAAATTTTTCTCTTTCCAGATTCAAATTTTCATTGAATTACTTAGATGATCTTATATTCTATTCTCATGATTAGTCAGAGCTAATTTTAATATTCTAAACAAGTTTTAAGTACCAATTGGTACATAAAGTAGGAAGACTATTTGAAGTATAACAAAAAAAAAAATTCTCGACTTAAGAATTTCTCCATCAGACAGAAATATAGTGTTATATTTGATGAATTTATTGGAATCATTATTTATAGCAACTCATATAAGACAGAACAAAAAAGAAAACAATTTATTATATTTCACACAATGATTATTTATTTAAAATATATTTTTAAGATATTAATCGGAATGAAATTAAACATTTTCAAAACATTTCATTTCCTTTGTTGTCCTTTACCAGTGACACATATAACATGATAGACTACATTTTCCTTTCTCAGTATGATGCAATATCTCAATCATTTTTTAAAATAAACAACACTTAATAAGCTCATATAAGTAAGAAACATATATATACATGTATTAGAATACTATTTTTATTTACGTTTACAATGAGGAAATGTATAAATGCTTATTTTAGTTCGTAAGTCATGGGGCACACAAATCTCATTTTATTTATCATTGAAATATATACATATTTTAACAAATGTATGTTTTTTCCCGAAAAATAACGAATGTTTGATATCATATAGTGGAAAGTCTAATAAGGCATTTAATATACAATTATAATCTTTTGGGATTAAATTTCCTTCTTAGAGGGTTTTCATTCATAAGGAGAGAGATTCGTGCGACACTAGGAGAAGCTCTTAGAAATGCCACGCACTCGCACCGATAGACATACATGTGAGAAGCAAAAGTGAAATAGGATGAACTCTGAACCTTCCTTTCAGAAGAGATTCTCGGCCATGGTGACATGACAGTGCTCTTTTAGGTAAGAAATTCAGTTAAATCTCTACACGTAACCCGACAGACGCACAGGTGGAAGACAGAAGCGCAATACTCATTCCCCATTGTTTCGCAGAGGCTGGAATCAAATCCGAGGACTTCCACTTTGAAGATGATTTTTACAAAAACTAGGCCATGGTGAGCCTAAATATTTCATTAATATTTGTAAATATAAATTTTCTTACACAAATTTTGTTTACCGTTTGATACTCACTATATCAAGGTGAACGCATGGTAGGAAACGTGGATTATGTGGAAACGTGGATTAATGGTAGGAAACATGGTAGGACAAGTGGATTATTAAAATCCACTTGTTATTCATGTGCACAGTCATGGCTTATATCTTAAACATTCTTTTGAAGCCAGCGTTGTGGACTGCAAAACAAGAGTAGAAATTCCTAAAACTCTCAAGAATGCGTAAGGCAGAAGCACATCTCCAATTGTTCAAAAATATCTGATATTGAACTCTGGAACTTTCGCTCTGAAGAATGAGGTCCTACAAATGGGCCATTGTGAGCTGCATGCTAAACATTCTTCTACAGTTCAGGAATATAAGTTGGAAACTCAATTAAAGGGAATTAATAAAATACCCAATAATTGTACTTACCAAATACAGGTTATTTGTATATGCGTATCACATATTCTTACTTATTCCAAATTAATTTTTGAAATACATTAACAAGAGGAAAATTTAGAATTGCACTTCACAATTACATAGGATTTGCTTTCGATGTAATACAAATAAAGAATAAGGGATTTATTTTATAAGGGGATTTATTAAACAAATATGTAAGAGCAAGATCTCCTTCTTACGAAATATCTTTCCCTAAAAATTCAATATTAAAAATTAAATTAATTTTATAATAATTGCTGTAATATATTATATATTATTTACTAATGCATCTGTAATTTTTTCAAAATTATTATTATGATATTAATTTTTCTTTACTTTTCTTATAACTTGCATATAGGTAAATTGTATATACATCTGCTTTCTTTGTTAAAACAATGAATAAATATGTTTTTTTTTTTGGTCACTAATAATATTATTAAAAAAATTTAGTCTTAATTCAAAGAGTAATAGTCAGTATTTAATTTTAATTCAAAGGACAATAGGACTAAATTTCTTACAACTTTATACAAACTCCCTGTCTACTTCCAGTTGAAGAACTTTCCTTTACACTTAATTATATGAAATTAATAAAAGAATCAGTAAAACAAAATTGTGTGAGTATTTTTTCTCTTTTTTGTAAATTTTTAATGTTTTGAACAACTGGTAATAAAAGATAAAAAAATATCACAATATACCTTTATATATTTATGGAAAATTACTATGAACGTAAATTTTTATATAAATGATATATTGCTATTATATATAAATCATCAAAATTAAATGTAAATTATATATTGCTTTGTTTGTATAATTCGTAATTTACATTTAAATATCATTTTAATTCAAAAGTAGTTTAAAGTACATTCTATTCTGCACGTATAATCAACAACTTATATTTAATTTTTATTATTTTTATGGTTAGAAATTGCTTAGCACTTAATTGATACGCGTAAAACAGAATAAATTGATAAGGAGAATGAAGCAAAACACAAATTGTTCTTGTCATATATTACCTTGACACCAACACTTTTATTACTTTTTTCCCCACACTTTCGAGCACATTCCTTTCCAGTACTTAATTATTCAAATATTTGTAATTGTGTTTTGAAGAGCACAGAAAGATTTCTTTCCAAATATATATTCAAGAAATAAATTGACTCGGAATGATTGGAATCTGTAACTTTATGGAGGAAAGCATTTTTTCCAGTATTAAACAGGGATTGTTACAGTTATTTTATTTTTAGTCGAGGAATTAAAATACTTTGGCATTCTTAAAGAATCCAAGCATTCTTATAGAGAATTTGGAACATTAAAGTAAAATGATTCCTTGTCTAGAGATTTATATGAAACAAAAATGAACAAATACTTTCACAGAAACTAAATTTGATGTAAGAACTCAAATGTGAAAAACAGATTCAAAATAATGAGAATTATATTACATTTTAAACATACTTCATGCATTTATAACTATTAATTGCAACTGAATTTCTTTCCTTTGTAAATATTTTTTTCTAAAAGTTTTAAAAATCTGATGTAAGTTCTCTAACGCTTTGGAAGTTATTGAATCAAAATATTTAATTACATTTTTTTAACATTTGCAGCAATAATTTCATTTCATAAAATCTATTTTTTTTTGCAAAATGCATATTGAAATTAAAATTTAATTGTAAAACTACTTTTGATAAAAATGTCGAATTAAAAGATTTTTTTCAACTATATAACGCATTGATTTAATTACAAATTTGATAAAGCCTTACGAATAAATTATCTAACTTGAGAAATTAATAAGCTTAAAATTAATAATGAAAAATTAGTGGCATGACTAATACCAGATTAAAATTTTATACTTCCTACTAGATTAAAATTAAAATTATTTCCTAACATGAATGGTGTTCTTTTTACGCGCAAAACTTAAAATATTATAAATCACTGTCAATTACTGAGGAGTAAAAAATATCTTTCTGGAAAAATATTCTTTCGTTTTATTCAAAATAAATCAACTTTCATTGAAGAGAATTTCTAAGTTGTAACAAGTTTGAAATTGTATGACATGAACCCAGAAAATACTTTTACTTCAAAAAACTGGAAGGGGGAAAAACTCCCTTTACAATGATGGGAAATTTGAAGTGCGGGAGCAGGAATGTTTACCAATCTATCTATAGGCTGTCAGACCTTTGTCTCGGTAGCGCACTAAATTTCCATCGGTGTGAGGCATAATCGATCAATTTACAAAAGATTGTTCGACCTCTGTCCAAAGATTAAATATTTCCTACATGGTGGGGTTCCAGGAGGGTAGGGGTTAGGACCAAGACGGAAAAAGAAGATGGCCATTATAAAATTCCTCCTATAATTGAAATTGCATTAAATGGTCTTCTTATGAGTTTTGGCTCTTCTAAAGTTCATGGATTTAAAGCCTTAAATTTGACTCCTGCAGGATATTTCTCTTGTTCCGAGGATTATTCGGCTAAGGGGTTGAGATAATTAAAAAAATGTAATTTCCGCCTAGCGAATCTCGTTTGTTAAGTCAATGAATGTGTGTTTCGGATCACTAGTTCGGAAAAGAGAGATAGGGATTATCAATTGTAGATTTATTTATTTTTATACATTTTTCTTTTTCCTTATAGTCATCAATTAATTTATTTTTTGGGCTTGACGCAACTATTTTTTACTAGTTGAATTTTACTGACATTTAATTAAATTGTGTAATTTGCTATCTTCTAGTGTATTTTTTCCCTTGGACTCTTACTTTTAATTTTTTTTGAAGATTAATTTATTATTTTTAGATTATCTGGAAATTTTTAACCGTTGTGTAAATTTTGGCATACTTATTAATTTGAAAATTAATTGCTTGCATTATAACGTAAATTAAGAAATTGCTTTTTTCTGAATTTTTTGGAAATAATGTGAAAGTAAACTAATAAAAAGTAAATAATTTAAAAATGTTTTTAACTATATTTCTTCTTAATCTTGAAACTTGTTTTAGTTGCTTCAGGACATATTTGATCATAAAATAGCCGGAACAATTGATTATGAGAAAAAAGAATACTTGGTATTTGCTAAAAGTTATACTTTAAAATTAATTTATTATGTTTATTGTAAATTATAATATTTATTATTATAATATGAAATTGATGTAGAATTTAGTTTATAGTTGATGGTAAAATAGTTGATTACTAGTGTAAATACCATAAATTTATATATCTAACTGTGAAGTGATAATTATATAAATACCAAAAGTTTAAATATCCATCTGTGGAATGATAACTATAATTAATTATACTCAGGGTGACTTTATTCTGTGAATCCAAATTTCAAAATAAATAATGCTTTTCAACGTAAAAAATGAATCTAAAATAGGCAATTTAATATTCTGGCCACTTCTGTAGTATTACAAAGCGGTATATTTTTATTCACATTTAGAAATCCCTATTGTTAATATTTAAACATTTTTATAATTATTAGAGAAGCTTAAAGTAAAATTAATAAAAAAAATTGAATGTTTTTAAATAAACGTGTGTTTGTAGTTTATTTAAAAAAATATGTAAATGTCCTAAAAACAGAATCTAATTGAAAACAAATATATCAAGCAAATCTCAAAACAATATTATTAATCAAAAATATTTATTTAAAAAGAAAAAAAAGAACTAATTTTTTATGAAGGCAAAAAATATATAAAAAAAAACAATGATATATGTAATAATAAAAACACGTATGATTGTTGTAATTGATTTGTTATTTTAAGCGAGGTAGCTATATACTATGTTTTGGAAGACGCATAAAATATTCAGTTTAGATGTTTATAGATTTATTAGTCTGTCAAATAAATAAAGTTCTTGAGTAAAAAAATACAGTTTGAGTAAACGACTCGAAATCGAAAATAATATCTCGCTACAATTTCTGAGATGAAGAATCTGGGCCTAGATGTTTCTATATCTAAAGTGGACTGTTGCAGGCGCATCAATGTCATATATCATGGCTTAAAGGAGAAGAAAATGACTTTCTGATCATTTTAAAGTCAGCTTCGTATTCAGTTGATAGCTTTTTGAAACGTTTGCCAAGTTCTAACAGGAAAATAAAATAGAGCATTGAGTGTTAGAAAGACATTGTAGATGTGTTTTTTAGTGTTTTATTTCTATTTTGCAATTGAATAATACATTTATAAAAATACTTTGCCAAACAAAATCTGCAATTCTCTGAAATCAAAATATTTAAGAGGTCAAGATTTATTATTGATAACTTGTACAAGAATAATTTTCTTTTGCCCTAACAAATTATATATTTTTCACTTTCTCTTGTTGACGTTGTCATTATAGTTAATTGAAAACGCACCCATCCACCCACTCGCACGCACACAATCACACACACACACACACACACACACACACACACACACACACACACACACACACACACACATATATATATATATATATATATATAGATAGATAGATAGATAGATAGATAGATAGATATATGGGCATGTTTCTTCTTATCTATTTCATGCTATAAATATATAACATAATTAGCTAAAATAAGGAAATGTCCAATTAGAATAACCAACATATAATTTATAATAATAAATTTTATACCCTCATTATGTGACAAACTATAAATTGTACACGAAAAAAAAGCATTCCCTCAAATATAGATATATAAATATAAATATATGATACTGATTATTTTCCAAATTGCAGTTCCATTATTTGAATTTTTTTAGATTTAGATATTTTAAAGACATTTGAAACACAGTATTATGAATACTTAACAGTATAACATATCTGTAATTGTAACGAAATTCAGATAAATAAATAAATAATAAAATTTGTTTTTGGAAGGATACTTATATGTGGATTTATAGATTTGTTCACTTACCTACAGAACACACATTGGTATTTACGGTTATTATGTAATATGTGCCATAGTTCATATACTGTGATGCCATAGCTAAGGTATAATAGATATATCACGTGAACTGACAGATATTGTAAAAGGCAGGATATTAGATATTGATTATGGAGAAGATTTTTTTGGTTGGTGCGCATTTTTCTTTTGGTGTTTGCGTCGTGGTTTATTGAAAGTATGCAATAAATGGTAGAATAAATAGTATGTAAAATTCAAATTGCAAGCTATCGGACAAATGGGAAGCTTAGTTGACAAAATCTCCACTGGCATGATTTTGTGATGATTTTGAAATATTTTGGTAGCCACTGGCATTGTTTTGCAATGTTAGGCAAAGAAACTTACTTTTGCAATACGTTAATCATTATAGTGAATAAGTGATTAATTTACTCAACAGAACAATTAATGTGCCCAAATGCTATCATATCTGATATCACTGTGTTATGCGTTTTTTGATGCAATGTGTGTTTTTAATGCAGACGTTTGGTAATTGCAACCTTATTAAAACTCATGAACTGCACGATATGTGCATTAGCATTGCACTACATAATTATACCATAGATAAAAAAATAATACTTTCTCAAGTTTGTTACACTTTCACGTCATAAGAATAGGTCAAGGAATACCAAGAAGCAAATGTCTGGAATCATTATTGACATCAAACAAAAAGAATACTTGGGCTTGCCTGAACCATGTTTCTTCGTATTTTTGCGTCAATATACTTTTCTAAAACACATTATTAATGATTTGCATAAAATTTAATCATTGTTTATGAGTATCCCTCTTTAGAAATCTTGAATTTTGATAATGAAATTTTTTTCCAAAAAATATTATGCCTTATGTCTTGTGGACAAATATTCTATTTATGAACTTTTGTGTGTATAAGATTAATAAGTAAACGACTGTGTCTTCATAATGTGACTTGATGTTTCTAGGATTAATACTTAAAATATACATTCAAAATTTTTCAAACTTGCACTATTCCTTGGTTTTATACTTTAAAATATATTCTTTTAACTGTGATAAAATTTAAAAAAGAAATTATTGCTGGTAATTTGAACAAGAAGTATAACAGCAGCACTCACTATTAATTGGATACTGAACGCCTCATTGTGAAAATTATTAATTTGAAAAAAATGTATCCACATTTTCAATTTTCACTCAGGTAATATTATAATATTTTCCACCTGTTTATAAATTTACAGTATTGTTTATAACATACACGAATACATTTCCTAGTAAATATTCCAGACTGGAAAATATTAGCAAATAAAAGCAATTAAAAATATAGTTTTATTAAACATTAACATTTTGGCTAAGTTTTCTATTTTTTTATAAACAGTGAAAACGGATGTAAAATTAAAATGTTCATTCCTATCGATTTATTTGTTAATTGTTTAAACATATATTTTAAGAATTAGCAGCGACTATAGTGAATATTGGCAAATATAAATTTCAAAGTGAAATATATTAACTAAAAAATTAGAAAAAGTTTTTGGATACATTATACAGATAAAAGATGTTTCAAATTTCACATTTTCTGGATTATTCATATATTTCACATTTAAATTAGCTTTTGTATACCTTGATGATATATGCGTCATTAACATATAATCTTAATTATTAAATAACAAGTATTGTGTAAATTGTAAGAATAGTTTATTATATTTTTAGATTTTATGAAAATATTTTAATGTAATACATATTATATTAAAATATTTCTCAGAAAGCAAACCCCAGTTAAAGAAAGTACCATTGATAGAGAGTATGTCATTTTAAAAAGTTTGCAGAAATAAAATCATGATTAACATTATTCCATTGTCTCCAAGTTAGCCTAGTTCTTCTGAAAACCTAGTTTTTATCGGTGGGTCAAAATGTAGGTTTAAAGCAGTGTGTTTAAAAATCGATGATTAAAAGCTGTATAAGTGCAAAAACTAATCTTCATAATTAAATAAAGCATTTTTTCTTCCTCATACCACTGTTGATCAATATTATCGGAGTTTCCATTAACTCCAGCAAATTTTATAATAACTTCAATATTGTTTTCACTAAATTAAATCGATAAATATTATTGTAATGAATATTTTTATAATGGCAGATTTAATGACTACTATATATTTATTATTATGACCGATACGGAAGTTTCATGAAAATTAACGAGTTTGTTTGCTTTTCCACATTTCAAATTAATTTCTCAAATGTACTCTAGAAAAACTACTTTATTTTAAAAGAACTCAGATATTATGAAAATCAAGTAGGAAATAATTAAGAAGTTAAGAAAATACTCACGAAGAAAAACATCAGATCTCGTTAATATATTTTGCATACCAAAACATAATTTAAATAAAATAATTTTTTAACACTTTTATATTTTTATGATCTTGTTTATTGAGTTTCTAACAAATAATGCTCATATTATTTATAGTTAAAATTAAGTAGTGGCATTAAAATATATTTGATAATTTGATTTTGAAACATTATTAAGATTTATGAAAATATTAGCGAATAAAATATTCTGTGCAATACCAAAAAATATACGTATCTTCAAACGAAGAATATTCAAATTCATATTATTACTAAATAATTAGAATTGATTAAGTGCAGTATACCTTTAACATATATCTTTGCCTCATAGAGTTTTATAAAATTTCGGTTATTTAATTATTGCAAATATTACATTCAGTTTTTTTTCCTTCTTAAAAAAATAATATGTTAGACAATTTTTATTTTGCTTCTCATATTTATTATATTTTATTAAATGATTAAAATTGACATTTGAAGTAACTTGAGACATTTATGCACATCTTAAACTTTTAAATAAGCAAATATCAAAAGAAATATTCGTGTAATGGATGTACACATAATGAAATCATATTCAAAGAGTAAAAAAAATAATTCATTAAAAAATGATTAGTTTGTATTTCCCTTTGACCTTGACAAAAGTCAATAAATGTCTTAAAACAGATAAAAGTACTAGACTAAATTATATTTTAGGTATATACAATCAAATAATTTATAACAACAATAGTTAATAAATTAGTTTATACTTTATCTTAAGGGAAATCAAGGACAATAAGAAATAATTTAAAAAACTTATCATATTTTATACCGTTTCGTTGCTTAACATTTACTACAATAATTATTACAGTTCCTTTATGTGTCCTTTTGAAGAACTTTTTTACTTTTGTTTAGAAATAATAATACATCTTTCGTTGCCAGGTAACACCTTATTATCTGTACAATGTGTAATTAATGTTTCAGTAACCAGCCATTAAAAGTATTTATGTTTGAAAACTGTAGAAGACATTAATTTTGATTTGGTGTCATATGTACCAGAGAATTTTAACAGTTTTTTGCTAATTAACACTAACTGCCATTTGTTGTTTATTTTTATGTTTAAATAAAGGAAGCAACGCTTCATTTTATTTTAAAGCATATGGGAATTATGTTTTGTAAAATGTTAAATATCAATCTGATCAAAAATTATATTATTATTTATTTTCTATTAATAATTAGAAAATATTTTCCTCCAAAGAAGGTATCTTAATACAAAAGTTATATTTTCTCTGCTATATGCTTTTAAAAGTTATGATGAAATTTATGCTTTAAAAAGCTAAGGCAATATATAGTAATTACAAAGGAATAAATTGAAAATTTATTTGATTTTGAAATAACACACACACACTCACACACACACACACATATATATGTATACATATATATATATCAACTGAAGTGAGAGAAATTATATTGTTCAATACAGAGTTTTTACTATGCTTATTTTCATATTTTAAGCATTTTAGGAATACATGAATATAAAATCAAAAGGGTTTGCTTTATGATAATTGATTTTCACTCATGTCTCTTATGAATTTCAAAGAATATAATTTTAACAATTGCAAAATGATAAACTCATGTTAAAAAGAAGTATTTTGCACTTAATGTGATATAGGAGAACCTTTGGCTGTTAAAGCATTTGAATACTCTTAGAAAGACATATACAAGCTCTGTATGGTGGTAAATAGGATGTTGTACTACTGATGATGCAGAAACTGCAACGGAAGATTCTGCTGAAGCTGCAAGAGGATGATAATGGGATCTTATTCCTTCCAAAACAGACCATTGGAGCTTCATGATGCAAAAGCGCAGTCATTGGGAAGGCCAAAAAATGTGTAATTGAATCTTCATGTTCCCAAAACCATGACTGAACAGATCGAATACTATGAATTAGAAAATTATCTTGATAGGTTCAACTTCAGACGGAAACATTGTTTGCTCTAAAGAATGTAATTGTCAGTGAAAAGAGAGACCTGTCAATGAAAGCTGACTAAGAGACATTTTCCAAACCATGATATGAAGCATAACCATTTCTAAACCACTAACATGTTTTATTTTTGGAAAGGCATAGTCAGGGTTATAGGCTTCTACATGAGTTCACCACATGTAAACCAGTCCAGTGGAATAGGATAGGGCAAACTGGATTCACCAAACAAAAAGGCATGTCTTCATTGATCTTTCCTCAGCCAACATTTTATAGTCATTGCACCATTGTACACGCCGCTTTTGATTTACATCTGTTACAAGATGTTTTGGACTCGTAGCTCTTCTCCAAATGTTTTGTTCGTGCAAATTGATTCGAACTGCATGGATCCTTTCTAAATGGTGTAGATTTCAATTCAACTCAACAATTATTTTTACCTCCATGATCTTTTTTCAGATCATCACAAACTTTTACGCCCCCCTTCTCTTACCGTGCATTTGGTTTTTCCTTCAATACGTCTTTCTCGCAGATATTTTTTATAATTTACAATATTTTGCTACTGCACGTATATTATCACGATATTCGATATGCTATCTAATGGGACTCTTGACAACTGTGAGATTGTATTTACCAATGTATTGACGAGTCGAATTCAAAATATGTTTCTTTTTTGTGTCGCTTTCAGATGCCTCTGGTATTAGCTATTTTGTATAACACAATCACGCATATCCTTGATACAACAAGCAACAAACAGTAAAGTAAATAAAATCTGGAAATTCAGGTCAAGTCACACAAAGAAATATCGAAATCAGTGTTTCAGCGAAATTATATATATATATATATATATATATATATATATATATATATATATATATATATATATATATATATATATATATATATATATATATATATATATATACATATATATATATATATATATATATATATATATATATATATATATATATATATATATATATATATATATATATATATATATATAATATAATAATAAATCTAGGGTTTCATGCTTTATTTTGTAGATAATTTACATCCGCTAAATACTATAGTAATGTCTAATTTCTGTCGAAAAGAAACAAAGTTTGCAGTATTTACAAAAACGCTTTTCAATATAATTTTACTTTTCGATAATTTTAGCGTTCATTACAAGTAATACATGATTAAAGCTTCACTTTTTCTTGAATTTATATATCAATTAGCAGATTGAAAAGCCGACAACACATTCAATTCTTTGCAAATATATTACTATTGTTCCTCTATATTTCATAAATAATGATTGATGTTTAATTCAATATTTCTCAAAGAAGAAATTTAATGGTAGTGACAGATGTCATGCCCTCATATAATAAGACAAGTCAATTTGTCAGATAAACAGTTGATTGCACTGAAGACTATTATCTATAATTTTACGCTTCTTAGCAGATGTGATGACATGAATCACTAGACTAGTCACGAATAGTTAACGAATAAAGTTTTACCCTATTTCTTTAGCAATGATGTTCAACGCTTCAAACATAACTTGATTTACACACTAGCATCTTGGTTCTTACAGAAATGTTTGAACTAATTAAAATTCTTAATAAATGATTAGTTATGAACACGAGTTTATTTAACAAAGGGTAGATCATTGATTTTGTGAGTATCTGTGATTTGTTTGGTATAAATTTTCAAACTTTCGTTAAAATCTAAACTCTAAGTTAAAGAAAAAAGTCGTTAAACTCTAAATTTAAATAAATGCGGCTATTAAAGCAGTATTTATTTTATGTTTTAAAATGTGAGGATATTAATCGGTAAGATGATTCTTATATTTTCAAGTTATCAGTAATGTGTAAATACATTTCATAGACTTGTTTCATAGAATCATCAATTCTATTAATTGATAATTAGTGTCACACCATTTTCTCGATGAATATTTTGATTCTATTTTTGACGCAAATATATTTATTAATTCTTTCCTATTCAAGTTAAAGATAGAATTTACTTTTATTATTAAGACAAGATGTAAAATACGTAATCTCAATATTTTAATCTGAGAATATGATTTTGATGGGGATAATTATTAGCTTCGTTTTTTACTTTTCATAAATTTCAATATAAGTATTTTCTAGTTTTTTTTCTCTTTTTCGGATGAATTTGTATGAAAGAATTGGCATATTTTAAATGAACTCATCTCTCCGAGTGACGTATAGGTGGAAAAATTACAAATCTTATTTTATCTGTATTAAAAAATCACAACTCAATTTCAATTTAGCTATAAATATTATCTGAAGAATTATAAGAAAAATATTACAAAATAATATTCTAGAAAAAAGACAAACATTGGTTTTTTAATGAATTCACACAAAGCAGTTACTTTTTTTTCTTTATAAGATTGCATTCTGCTGAAAATGGAGTACCAAAATTTTCTGATAAAAACTGTGACAAAACTCTTCCAACAACGCATTCGAGTGTGAATTCAGTTCCACTAATTGCTTTTCCAATGTGCAAAAAACGTCTAAAATATTGGATAATAAATGATAAAGTGTTCCTCTTAAAGTACTAAAAAAATAATATCAAAGAATCCAAAAGCCTTTCTCCAAAAAATAATTGTTTTTATTATCATTTCTTAAACTACCTAAACTCACTTGTGTTTTAGACTGCATCAAAGACTAGTTTATAGTCACGTAGAAACTGTAAAAATTGTTACGAGACTATACTTACATTTTTAAACTTCTGTTAAGAAAAATAAACATTTTTCTCAAAAACTATTAAAAGTAGTTTATATTGTTACAGTTAAAGTATGTGATAGCGAACAAACTATAATAACTTAAAATTAATTTTCTTGGTCAAAGATATATTTCGAAAGAAGCAGAACATTTCATGAAAAATAATATTTAAAACGTTTTCAATGTTTTTCAAAATAAAGAAATATTCCCCTTATATTATTGAATATAAATTAATTGGAACCACTTTTAAAAAAATTTTAAAATACAATTCAAATTTCAAAAAAATATTTCTCCTTTTAAAAATTCTATAAAATTTTATTTTCGTAACTGTCTGCATTGTTACAAAATAACTTTAGAGAACATTAAACAATGGATTCCTAAAATATTAATTTAAAAATTTTTATTTTATGTCAAATGAATCTTTTTTTCAATTTAAAGAAAAGTATAATAAAAACCACATATGCAGAATAATATAAACTATTTTAATATACTTTTTTTTGACAAACAATAAATAAGAATTATAATTTAAATTTGGTAAATGCTTCATTTATTAAGATTTTAGATTCTTAATAAATAAAGCTTTTAATTAATGTAAACACATTGTAAAATTCACTGCGAAAAGGGTAAAAACAAATATTAAAATTAGGAATACATAAATTTAAAACTAAAGAAACAGATTAGTCCTTGACAATTTTCCCTAAACATTCCTACAATTTCTTATATAATCAAAAAAATATAAACATTTAGGAAATTTTTACATAAATGTTACTTTACACAATCACATACAGTTAAAATAGTTTGACATAATACCTTAAACAACTGAGAAAACTATACACTTTGAAAGTTCCAAAAATGTACTTAAATGTTGTTTCTAAGAAATATTTCTGGTATCGAGTTTCATATTTATTTTATAATCTTGGTTAAAGATCGTAATTCACTTGAATACAATAATAATACATCCAAACAGTCTACGACTTGGATTATGTTACCGATTATAGGGAGTATCTGATACTAATTCACTTTGACACAGTTAAACAAGTCCAGATGGAGTTCAAATACACGACCAAAAGCAATGAACCATTATATCCTTGGCGGTTTTGAGGATAATGCAGGCAGGTTCAAGATTACACCATAAATTTATTCCCAGAATGCTTTGCCGGTTGACGTATGCATGCATTTCCTTTTCTCAGCATACAGCGCAGCATTGTGATTTAATTATGCAAACTAGTTCTTTCTTGTAAATAAAATGAATAACCTAATCATTTTATTCATTCTTGAAAAAATGTTCTGTAATTTTTATCGTGTGACAATATATTACGATTTAATTCTTTAAAATGCGCTTCTATATATTATATAGTGATACATAATATTAAAGAACAATAAATTTGGCCAAAATAAATAAAGTGTTAAGATATTCATTTCTCCACCATTGAAGAGTACTACAAGAAATATAAATAATTTAATAATAAAAATAGTATTTTATACTTACTTACACTTTATACTAGCATTCTATCCATATACAAATGATGTCATTTAGAACACGACGTTTTCATACGGAAATGGAGAGGAAAGCAGTGTCACAGAGAAAAAAAAATATTTATCGAAATGGAAATGATTACATTTCACATGGAATATTTTTTGCAGCGTAAATGTAATTAAATAATGTTACCTGGATGTAAAGTGTACTGCTAAAAACTATGCATTTCTAAATTAAAAGTAATCAAGTGTATTTTATACTACGTTTAATTTGGTAGCATTATCGTGAAAACGCAAATTTTATATTGAAAATGCTTCTAAATGTTCAGAAACTAATATATATATATATATATATATATATATATATATATATATATATATATATATATATATATATATATATATATATATATATATATATATATATATATATATATATATATATATATATATATATATATATATATGTATATGTGTGTGTGTGTGTGTGTGTGTGTGTGTGTGTGTGTGTGTGTGGTGTGTTGGATGTGTGGGTGTGTCAGATTAAATTTCTTTCCAAATTCAAAGAATGGTTTAATTTGAGGTTCAAGTTTTAGATGAATAAATAATAACGGCAGTGGTGATAATAGTTAATCACAGCATACTATTCCACGTTTTGTACACTTGGTTCTTGAAAAAATATCTTCTATTAATATAATTTTGAATTACTTTTACAGAAAAATTTCCTTTTTTATGATATATATAAAATGCTCTAAAATTTAAATAAATTTTATGAACAGATTTTGATAAAAATGTAATTGCTCTAATTATATAGAGTTGGAACATCATAGTGTATATTTTTTGAAATTATTAAAAATTAAGAATAATATGAAATGTGTTTCATTGAATTGAGAAGTTGCAATTATTCTTTATGTGTGATATAACACAAAATTTGTGGTGATTAAATTATTTGTGATTAAACATTTGTGCTACGTTTTAAATTTTGTGTTTTGAACCTTTATTTGTGAATATTGTTTTTTAAACATAATAAATTATAGAAAATGAATAGATAATTGAAATATTTGTCATTTTTTACAAAAAAGTTATTTATATTACATACAATCTGTCCCTATTGGTAACGCTTTTTTGTCTCTCAACGGTTGGGCAAATCATATAACAGCTAGGAGAGAAAATTTTTTAAATAATATTGAACGATTTTTCCTGCTACTGATAACAAGAGCATTTAAAACAACTTCTAGAATAGCTCTAAATACTATATCAGACATTCCACCCTTACCATTAACAATCGAAGCTGCTACCCTAAAAACAAAAATCTTACTGCTTAAAAAAATCAATACAAATAGATAGTACTCACTACAACCCGAAAGATCGGCCCACAAAGATTCCCTCCATCCCTTCCATCGATTCAGAAACCTAACAGTATACAACCTTCCTGAAGAGTTCCTAAGATTATGTAAAACTCCAAAGTTTATACCAACAGCAATAAATCTATATACAGATGAATCAAGACATGACGAGGCAACAGGAGCAGCATTTGTGGTTACACAAAAAGACCAAAAAATGTTCTCCCAACAATTGAAACTAAATAATTATAACTCTGTGTTTCAAGCTGAGGCATTAGCGGTTTGGGAAGCGGCAAAATACATAATTACCAATAAATTAGCCCTGACAACAATATGGACTGACAGCCAGTATGTTCTACTATCATTGCTCAACCCAGTGCACAAATCACAACTCATCCGTGATATCCAGGAGTGTCTTTACAATAACACACCATACAGAATCCAATTAAGCTGGATTAAAGCACACATGGGCAATTGGGGGAACGAATTGGCGGAGAAAGAAGCAAAAGAAGCTACCAATGAGGAAGTGTCAATCATAAATCTGCCGAAACCAAGCTCCTTCCTAAAACTTCTCCTATATAAAAGAAACATCAGAAGAAGGCAAAGAGCATGGGAGACATCGCAAAATGGTAGGTTCACCCACCATTTACTTCCAACAGTCTCCACAGAGTTCCTTCTCAAACTCTTTTATTAACAATCTAATAACGAATCATGGACCCTTCCCTGAATACTTCGCAAGATTTGGCAAATCCAATTCGAACATCTGCAAATGTGGTGATTTTGGAACTGCCCTTCACTACATAGTGAAATGTCCATCTACAAAGTCCCTCCATATAAAAAGGCACCATAGTCAAACAGATCTTCAATTTGTGAAATTTTGCCTAAAGGACGGTCTTAGACGAAAAAAAAAATAATTCAAATAATCAAATTCTTAATAGTACAGGGACTCACACTATGCCGTGACCCTGTACAATCTTTAACAATGGCAGATGATGAACTTCATTCATCATCAAATTCATCAAATGAACAATAATGCTTTCATTCCCTTATTTTAATATTTGTTTATATCTAATGATGTGTTCATAATAGTGTAATTATTTTAACTGCTAAAACAAATGTTTCAAGTAATATGTAACATTAATGTCTTGTCAATTCATGCAAAATTTTAAAGGAAATAATGAACACGAGTGTTTTATACCAATTATTAGTGCTCCATAATATCATGATTTAATATGTTAATTGAGTCAAATGTTTAAAGAAAAATAAAAATATATAATAAAAAAAATTTAATCTTGTAAATTGTGCTATCTAAGCTTGCATAATAATTCTATATAATTATACTTTCATTTAATTCTGTATATAATACATATGTTGTTCATAATAGTATAGTTATTTTGTTAAATTTAATACTTCAAGAAATATGATACATTAATGTTTTGTCAATTCACGTAAATAGTTATTAATTTAAGATTGTATAACTCCTTATTTACTTTTCCTGTAATTAATCCTACTTTTGCTTAATATAATACTTTCACTAAATTTCATAATAACTAATTTCAAGCATGTAACTGAACTGTGATTAAGACACCTACTGTGCTAGGATGTCTGTAGGCTTTCAAGTCCTACCAATTTGACTATAATTTTAAAGAAACCAAAGGCTGGGTTGTAAGTGGCCCCCCGTAAATGTTGCAGTAGGCTCTCGGAGATGGTGGGGCATAACCCGATAACCAGTTGGTAAAGTCCGGGGCCCTGCCACTTCACTATGCTATGCTATGCTCTCAACGGTCACTTTTTATACACGAGGGCTAATACTCCATGACATGTGACATGTCGTTTAAAGTGTTCTCCACTAGAAATATACAAGTATAACGTGGGATTCAAATCAATTTTACTTATAAACATTCAACGCTTTTCTGGATTGTTTATGTCAAATAAGTAAAAATAAGTTTTGAAATATAAAGAGTAATAAGCATTTGTCAAACAAATTAGTATCATATAAGAAATAAATATATGTCATCAACTTACAGAGTAAAAGCTCACTTTTAAGTGGAATAATACCTAAATAAATAGAAACTATAAAACTGAGGAATTCTTTAGGATCATTATATACGTCATATTAGCGATTTTATGAAATATTTTAATAATCATAAATATTAAAAAAATCATTAACATTAATCGTAATATTAAAAATGTTATAAAAATATTAAATAAGTCTTTTCATTTCCATCCTGACAAGACAGTGAAGAATGGTTAGTAACTGCTACAAACTGTTTTCTTATAATGCCATTTCTATGTAAAATATTTTCCGCCTGTGATTATTCTAATTATGTTTTTCAATCTTCTGTGTTTGCAGTTTTAATTGATAATTTTTGTGAAATAAACTTATAATAAAAAGTCCCTTGAAGGTGAGGTCTTTTTCGAAAAATAAAGCTTATGAAAAATTAAATTTTTTATTTTTGAAACATCAAAATTCTACTTTTCATTGGTCGAGAAATGAATAAATAATAAAAATTAGTTGAATTTATACAGAAAAAACTACAATCTTGATCAGTTCTTCGTTTAAAAAATTGACGGAGTTAGTCATCAGGCGATGAAATTTAAAAGACGAATGTAATTATCTTTAGTAATAACGAAAACAAATTACTTGATTGTGAGCCTAAAGCTATTTTAGTTCTTTTTTTTCATTTCACCTGCACATTAATCCAAAACAGCCTTAAACTTCTGTACTAAAAAGTACTTTTGCGAAAAACTCAATTAAAATGTTAATTACCTCAAATAAATTCTTTCCCAGTTGTCACTGTTTTTGAGAAGCGATAACATAATTTTCCTTGAAAAAAAAGAAGAAAAACAAAATATATCTTGTAGTTTTGTCCTGCACCTTAATAAACACCATGTAATGCATCCATTAAACAAATTTCTTTTTTTATTTTCTTTAAACAGAATGTATTTTTAACAATAACTTGTTTTTAGTTTTATTTTCTTACTAAAGTACTTACATTGGTTTACTCTTAGTTATTAAGTATAGAAAAGAAATTTATTTTTATTAAACACTTCCAAAGAAAATGTTTTGCTCTTAATAAAAAAAAACTTGCATCATTCAGCATTTTTTTTAAAAAATTAACTTTGTATATTACTTTTTTAATCAATTCCCAGGCAAAAAAGACAAAGATTAATACAATGATACTTAGAGAACACTTACTACAAATATATATGAATTGTTTAGCTATTATCAAATATTGCATTCAATAATAAATAAGATGTATTATGCGCAGAAAAAAAATTTATGTTTATTGATTACAAGAGTTACAAATTAAAAAGTGCAATCTATAACTTGTGTTTCACACAATTGTTATACATGACTGTTTCTGCATTTGTATAAATTTAACTGTGGGCAAATTGCATTTATAAAATGTATTGACAGATTTTCTTAGAAATCTTATGCTGATTAACTATGAGCAACTTATGTTTATGCAAAATCTTTTGACAGAATTTTTTAACGACTCATACAAAACTATTTTTTATTATTTATTATATATGAACATTTCTCAAAAGGAAAAATAAATTTGGAATTGTATAATTTTAAAATCAGTTGATCATTTAATCTTTATAGTTGGGAAAATACTTATCATAAATTTATATTAACTGATGCATTCATAATTTAGATTTATAATATTTGTTATCAAAAAATAATTTGATAAAATTACTATTGAAATTGCATGTCCAGTTAATTGTCCAAAATAAGCAATTCTTAGTACTTGTCAATAATTGTGTCATGCGTAATATAGATCTGGTTTACATGAATATAGGTCTAATAATGCGTAATATAGGTATGGAATATATTTTACATTCATATATACGAATGTAGGATATTGCAGAACCATATTAATCAATGTCAAAGAGGTATTGAAAATTCATTATCTTTTTCACAAGGAAGAATGATATACAAGATGATGAAATAACCATAGAAACTAAGTGATTTTCTTATAATGTTTCAAAATATTTGATTATTATACTATGATTTTCTAAAAATCTGTTCACTTTAAACTATTTATCATTCTCTTTATGGAGATTTAATCTCATTTTATATGCATATTGTTTGATCCAATTACCAAACCTTTTACTTTAGATTCAATTTTATCTCTTTGAGAAAGTGGAATCAATTGGTGAGCCAAATACCAAAAGAAGTATAGAGCCAATATTGAACTCTTTCAGTTTCACGAATATTATAATGCAATAATTGCTAGCAAAAACATTACGTTGTTTATCCGATTGCAATACTCACTCATAAATCTCAAATGTGTTTTTCTAACTTTAAGGACTTTAATTTTCCCCCTTCTCATTTATATCAAACAGGAAGACTAACAGCTTGGGCAATGACGTGTGAAGGGTGTAAATGAAAGAAAAGCGATGTAATATATTCTATGAACTGATAACACTCTTAACTTACTAAAGTTTATTTTCCAAAAACAAATGTTTCAGATCAGTAAGGTAAGTAAAAAGATGTTAACACTCCACTTATCCTGTCCGAGAAAAACAAAGTAAGCCAATTCATAACATGCAATTTATTTCTTCGGCAACATAATACAGTATCATTTATTGATCTCTTTATCTCTGAAGATGAAAATGGCTCTCTTATTATTAAAATGAATAATAGAAAAGGAGTTTTTATTTGTTTGAAGTATCTCTAGTTGTATTTATTTTAGTGCTGAAACTTGAACAAACTTAGAATGGTACTATAAGGATCAAATCCAGTAAATAAATCCTTAATTGAAACATGACCTTCAATTTTTAACAGAAAAAGTGCTATTATACAGCGCAATACTGCTAGAGTGAACTACACAAAACAAAACCCAATAAATGCTTATGAAATGATATGAAAGCTATTTCTCCACCCATTATACAGGTCCACTATATAGCTTGATCTGATTCCGATTCATTCCATTCACTGCAACGTTTTCTAAAAGAGGTAAAATTAAAAAATTTGGATGGTAACCAAAATGATTGTTCGAGTTAATTTGCTTAGAAACCAGTTGATTTTTATCGATTTATTATTGAAATTTTGTTAACTAGATGACAAATGGCGGCTCATAACGTAACTGATTAAAATAAAGACTTCTTAAAAATATTTGCTTAAATTTAATGTCCAGAAAAGTTCTAGCTCTTGCAGTAATGAAACATAATGCAAACTCTTGCATAATGAATACTCGACATTTGAATATCTTGGTTAATTTGATTGATATCAATAAAATATTGTTTTAAACAAAATGTAAACATCAAAACAAAATTCTATTGAATTAAGAATTTATAAATAGTTAGATTCCTTACTTTTACATGAAATAGTGTTTTGTAGTTCAAACTCACACTCTGATGAATATTAGTGAAATATTTTATTCTGTTTGAAATTATATCTAAGCATTCAGTACTAATATTTATATAAAATTTAAGATTTTAACATAACTTTTTTATTTTCACTCTATCAAAAGTGACACTAAACTTTATTGTACTTTAATGTAAGTGTATTTGAATTATTTTTGCTTTCATTTTCAGAAATTAGAACGTTGCATTTCGATTGTAAGTAAAACATTATTTAACAAACACATTATTGACATCATTTTTCATGATTTTTATATTTTGTTTTTTTGACTTATATATCTAAAAAATTTAGATTAAAATTCACATATTTTTATTCAGAAATTTTTCAAAAAACAAGTTGCTTAAATCACTGTTGAAATATTTTCTCAGTTTTGAATTTTTATTTTTAACTCTAATCTTGAGATTTCTCTCACTTTATAATGTATGCGTCAAAATGTTATAAATTTAATTTATGGAAAACTTCTGATTTAAATTGTCTTCCTTAGAAATTTCTTAAAATTATTCAGTGTTAAAATATTGATATAAATTATTTATAGCAGTCCAAAAGTTAGTTCAAAAATAAATGGTTATGAAAAACAATATTCATGATTTATTCATAATCGTTATTACTATTTTTTTCACTAAACTGATGTATATTTTTTGAGTAATGAATTTAGCATTTTAATTTTTTGATTTGGTATGGAAGATTAGATCATTTTTCTCATCAATTGAAATATTTCATTTGATGTTTAATACATATGAGAATTAGTTTATATACTATTTTTGTTTTATAAAAAACACCTTTTCCTTATTCACATTAAAATCTCTTGTAATTATTGAAAATTTTTTAGAGTTTGCAACATAAAATAACGATTTTCATTTGTGTTCTTCATGCCTCTAGTTTAAATATTAAAATTATTATTTTGCTGAAGATTTTTCTTATAAATATTCTTGGAAGGAAGGATAATTCTATTAAAGTATGGTTTTTAAAAATCCTTTTCTTGTTAATAAAAATCTGCAAAATCTTTCTGCACAGTTTAATTTTAAGATAAAATAACTCAATATATAAGTTATAAGAAAATTGCAAAACTGCTACTAATATGTTACTATAATTTTTTCAAATAATCTGATTAATGTATTTCCAATAGAATGTTAAACTATACCTTATCCGTTTTCGTCATTATTCTGTAAGTTTAATACTTAATTTGATAGATTTTCAATATCATAAATTGAAACATTTTGCTATATACTTTGATAATTTTAAAACATGTGTGTGTGTGGGGGGGGTAACGTTGAAATTAAATTTATTAAATCTTTTAAAAAATACATTTTATTTAAAATTGATTTAGTGTACACCCATGTAAAGTGTTATAATTCTCGTACGCATACATCAATAATAGATGCTATTTTTGAAAAGAAAAGTTTGTTATACGTACCAGAGAATCAAAAATTGTTTTCATTATTTTCTATTTTCACACACAAAAAAACATTAATACTATTTTCTAGAAATGAAATGCCAAGGAAATATATTAAATTAGTTTTCCTTTTTAATATGTATTAGATTTTTTATATGATTCCAAAGGATCCCTGCTATTTTACAAATTATATTCAAATTGTATAATTTTAAACTTAATTGAAATATCTAAAATAGAAAACTCTTCTATACCAGATTGGGTTGTTTGACGTACAAAGATCAATTTATGATCAAAGACCAACGAGGGCTAATTAGATTTGGACCAACGATTTAAAGGAAATTCTAAACCACTATACAAGCGTTTAATTCTTAGGTGGGATTTGAACCAGTCGAACTGCTGATCCAAAGACAAAAACACTAGCCATTTGTCTACCAGCTTGACTTTATATACATGTGAATATCAGACATTTAGATCATAGCATATAAACTTAAATTCAAATCTTATCGTAGGTTAAATTCTAGCAAAGAAATAAAAACAGTGCTAATATTTTAAATTTTCAAATAATTTCATTACATATGTTAATAAGTTGAAATGTGTTTTACTTAATAAAATTCCCTACCTATTTTTTTATCTAGGTTTCTGCTGATTGTTCAAATAACAAAGGTCAAAAAAATATCTGTCCAATCACGAGATACGGGTGTTAGTTTAATGTAGAGGTATGTCACACATCGATTAAGCTTCTCATTTGTCAAATTGTGGAGTTCTGAGTGTTGACATCACTATAAAAAGAAAAATGATTCATCCTTGTCCATAAAAAAATTGTTGCCAGACTATTCACCGTCAATTTTCCTTCTGACAAGTTTTCCCTTAAGATATAGAAGGAACTCGACAAAATGGATCGGCTAAATAAGCTAAATTTTTTTAGACACCGAGAAAAAAGTTTAAAACAATGCCCTTTATTGATAGTGATATTTTAGATGTTTTTTTTATACTTTGAAATTTGTCCACAATTTTTTCTATGAAAATAGTATGTATAAACAGTAACATCGTGTGAAAGAGTGACCAGCTATAATTTTAATGAAAAATTGCATAAAGAAATGCCTATTTAGAATTCGACAATTTATTTACACTTTACACCCATTAAAACTGCAAAAATGTGCTAAGCTGTCTAGAAAAATAATATAAGGATTATGCAATTACAATCTTTTATATATGTATATATATATATATATATATATATATATATATATATATATATATATATATATATATATATATATATATATATATATATATATATATATATATATATATATATATATATATAAATTTTATATATAATAATAGAAATATTCTCGTAATTCTCATAAATTCACATAAAATCTATATTTTACTTGATATTATCAAACATCAATAATCGCTACATTGATTTTACGACTCTATAAACTGCAATACGTTTTTCTGTGAATAAAAATTATATATAATTATATATAATCTTTTATTTATCATCATACCATATTGTAAATAATATGTCTTTGTTCCTTGGTTTGAGTAATTACTGTTTTTTGTCTACTTTGTTGTTTGGGAAAAAACACAATGAAAACTTTTCAGGACATAAAACTTCTTAATTTTACATAATAGGTTTTGTAATTAGAAAGCTGATACACAAGAGAACTTCATAGAATTTCAATAATAATAGTGTTTAAAATTTTAACGGTAAGAATTTCAGAGAAAAGAATTATCTTTACACAAATAAATAATTTAACAGTTTTCTTATACCACGCATATAGTTTCTCAATCAAGCCTAATGAAACTGATGAATCTCAAGTCATATTTAGCCTGGCTTTGTGGTACAGGCTGAAAGACATTGCATGAGCTCCCTTGAGGAAACGAAATTTATATATATATTTTTTTTCCAACGGCGGGCATTAGGGTGACGAACCCTTTGCTACAACAAGGCCAGGAACTGTTACTCATTTGTAGTTACCCAGCGGGCACCTAAGAACCAAGTCACGAAGGCAAGTAGCGTTGCCCGCGCCGTACCACTACATACCCGTTTAAAGGGTGGGCCATCTTCATACATCCTCACAGAAGAAAGGACAGAAAAACTTAGAGAGCATAGAGAAATAAAGTAACAACCATGCCCGAACCGGGATTGGAACCTGGGATCCACAGCTCAGGAGTCAGTAACTTTAACTAGTCAGCCATCTGTCGGCTGTATAAATTTAGTTCGGTTTATCGATATTGAAATTTGCTTCATATAAAAGTTCCAATTGATGTTATAAAAGATACGATTAATTCTGCTCAAAAAATAATACTAAGTTGCTAAGAATCTGAAAATATATTTTCTCAAATATATTTTATAAAATATGTAGTTGAACTAACAAATATCTTAATTTAGTAACAACGTAAGATTGATCTGAAATTATTTGATATAATATTTACTAGAATTTATTAAAACAAGAAATTTATTAGATCACAAAAAACTGTTTTAAAATAAGTAACCAAAGCTCAGTTTATGTATTGCTTTATAATATCAATTTCTGGTGTGAGAAAACTGTTATTTCCGTATTATATAGTCTGGTGAAAATTAAGTTTGAATAATAAACATGTATGGCTAATACAGAGAACAAATATAGATAACTGTGTTTGTCCATGTTAATAAAATATTATATGTGGAACCCAATATTTCAGAAATGGACTTTAATAATATAGCTTGTGTGATAACATAGAAGAAAATAATGCTGAAGTTAATCTTCTATGATTTTCCCCTCTTTATTCATTTTTTTATACATAACTAAAAACAGATGATTTCAAATCAATGATTTTCATTTCACGTTGTGAGGATATAAGAAATCAAACTTTGTTTACTAATATAGGATGTATGCTCCATTACCATAAATCATTTTTGTATAATATTTCAATTTTAAATTTAAATGATTTCCAATTTGAATTAAATAAATTTCAATTTTGAAAGAAAATGATTTTCTATTATTAAGATATTTTTAGTTTCATTGTACTAAATATTTGTTATTACATCATATGATATAGTTCCTTATGCAAAATCAAGAACAAGGAACTTTATAATATGAAATTTACTACATATTATGCAAATAGTTTCGCACAATTAATAATTTTTATACCATAATGATGCAGTTACACATATTTACATACTGGAAATATGTATTTATAATCAGATCATTACAATAATAAATATTTCTCTCAGAAGTATTCATTTTTAAAATCTGTTGAAATTTAAATTCATATTCTAGACCTTTGTATTTATTTCTAAATGTATATCATAACGTACACATCAAAATATCTCATTTAACAAAAGTGAAATATTGCTTAGTAATAAAATTACCTTTACCCTTTTAAACGTTTGTTTGAATAATATTGAATAAATAAATCTGAATCTGGACAATGTTTTATCTTTCCTTAAAATAAGCTTTAAGACACGCGCGTAAACTCCTATAATACAATAATCTTTTTCAAACTACTAACGCTGTCAAATACTGACTACATTATTCCCTTCACATTAAAAATTTATTTGGGGGCAATCAGTAGTTGATTTTCTAATCTTCATTTTTGTGGAAAAATGTTTGGTATCCAAAATATTCGGAATGATCAAAATTGTTCCGTAACTGTTCTAATAAATTTTCAACTATATAGAATGCATTATTAAATTAAATATATAGTTTTATTGAAAAACAATCAAACTACAATAAAATATTGTTTTCTCTTCATGAATGTAAACAACGTAGCAGTTGTAAAGCATTTCTATAAATAAAATCACAAAGCAAATATAAAATTTATTGTATTGAATTGCTTTTTTTAGCATCTTTGTTTAGAAATAATTACGACTCTATTTTGTTAATACAGCAATTTTTATATTTAATTCATTTCTATACATTAATATATTTTTTCATAGTACATATAATAAGTTAAACAAAACTTCATTCATGTAATGCTAATGCTATAAAATTTCTGCACACAAAACAATAAAAATTATTCAATGTAACGGAAAAAGAAGAAAATTAAGTATTATTAAAATTTAATAAACCCTTTGTATTAGAAACAATCGATTATTTGAATTTCCCTTCAGGAGACAATTAAAATACATATTAAACACCAATCATATTTTTCAATTCATATAAGAATGTTTAATTTGCTTTAATTATACATACATTTAAACTAAATAAACTATTATGATGATAGTTAAAATATTTTATTAAGCGATTTATAAAACTTAGGAAGAGATTCATTTGTTTTTTTACATAAATAAAAGCATAACATGATCTAATTAATGTCTTCAGGGCTTTAGCAATTTGAAAATCTCAAGCAATTTAACTGAAATGGCAATTATTTTATTATGAATACTGTGAGCTCAAAATTAAAAATGACACAAAGAAAAATATGGCAGTAATGTTAATCTTCTAAAGTTAAATATCCTTTAGTACAATTAAATGGCTAAACTAATTCAACCAATTTATTGCAATTATAAGGAAATCAATTTTATTTCAATATAGCTTGCTAATATTTTAAGCTTTTAAAAATTTATTCTAAATTAAGTATTTCTTTTATTTGGTATTGTAAATCTGTCATGTGGAAATTAACAGAAAAAAACTTAAGAATGAATGTTAACGCATGTGTAACTGACACAAAAGAGATAATATATATAGGTATATATATATATATATATATATTTATATATATATATATCTATATATATATATATATCTATATCTATATCTATATCTATATATATATATATATATATATATATATATATATATATATATATATATATATATATATATATATATATATATATATATATATATATATATAGTGTGTGTGTGTGTGTTTAAAAAAGTATTAAATTATGGTATCAAAGCTTAAAGATGATAGAAAAACGAACTAGAAAATGGATAAAATAGACACATATAACAATAATCAACTATACGTTTACGTTTTTTAAATATTATATTACTTATTTTACTTATTAATATAATATTTAATTAATTGATTATGGAATAATTTTATTTGTTTTATATGAATGGCTTTTGAAAATTAATTGATAAAAGCTCTCTTGTTTTGAGAGTAATATTTAGATTATCTTATTTTATTTACTGTATTACAAAATTTGAAAAAAAAATTACTCTCTCTAGTTGCAACAATCATCTTAAAGACAATTTCCATTAACGTGTATTTTTAAATTATATCATTTACAAAAATTAATTTAACTGAAATAAATATATTTTAAAAATGTCTTGCTCGCTGCATATTTATATTCTCGTTTATTCACAAAACATAGTTCAATTCAAAATACAGTGCACAATGATTAAGTCAATGCATTTCATCTAATTACACAATACCACAATGATATTTTATTTTATCTAATTTTCTAATTATTTTTCTAATTTTTCTAATTTCCATTATAATCAATTTTCTAATTATTTTAAATTTATCTAATTATTTTTATTGAGATCTGTGACTTGTTGTGGAGATGCTTAGGAAAATAGGTGTCAATCAAAAATTACAATTTGTAAAAAAAATCGGGAAGTTTTTTGTTAATGAACTTTAATCTAGTTATATAGTCATTATAATTAACAACAATTTTTTTAAAGAAAAGCTTTTGGTATTGGATATTATAGTTCATCATAAAGTAATGATCAGAAAATATGTATCCAAATTCGCGTCTAAGTATTCAGTACTACAGTACCTATTTCAATTCGCATTCTTTCAATTTTCATCATGTGTGGATATATTCGAAGAACTTGATGTTGGATATTAAAATATTGGTCCCAGTTTAATTAACCCAAGTAAGCAAAAAAGAACAAAATCTAGAATAATATTCGTTATATATATTTTAGTTTTGGTTATAAAGTTTTGTGTCAAACTGTTTTTAACCAAAAAATATCATCGAGAATTTATTACTATAAAAATCCTACCAAAAATAAATTTCAATAATTGTTGGTAAATTTTTCAATAAATTGTAAACTTTTAAATATTTTAGTGTATGCATAACTATTAACAAAAAATAATTTAATAAACTTATTTACAGCAAACTTAGATTTTATGTTATTATTGTGCTGTATAAGTGTTTTTATTTGTAAACGGAAACTTTTTTCACTCTAAAGAATGTGTAATATATTTCTTTTAAAAAAGACTCTATTCATATTTTGTGGAATAAAGAAAAAGTTGCTTTGCCCATATTATTTTATTTTCAAATTTATAGGTGAAGTAAAAATCTACATATGTATTATTTTTTTCGAAGCTAAAGCTCAAGAGACTCGCCTTTCTGTCCGTGCTTCATATTCATACAAATATATTTTTCGATTTATGGAATATTATATTTTAATAAAAGTTCCCTCAAAAACTACGTTATAAGCCGCCTTTTTGTTTTTGATATACTGATAGGAAGAAATATAATACCTCTTGGAGAAAGTTCTACCGTTAGAACATTGTAAATCTTGAGGAGCAGAACCAGATAAGGTGAAAAATATGCGCCAAAGGGTCTCATTTGTTCTTTCTCTTTTCTTTAAATCATTCAGGGTAAACTTGCTTGCACTAAAAATATCTTAAATCTGTTTCTTCAACATTCTGCAGTGGATAGCAGGTGGTATATGTGTCAGCAATTGACAATGATTAAAGACAAAGGGGAGGTCAATAATGGACTATCGATTTGGCTTTGAGAAAGGGGGCTTCGAAAGCGAGATTTGCATAGCTCCAGGTAATCGATCTCTGTATCTGACGTCTCTTCTCTTTAGCATTATTTCTAAGAAGATGAAAAATTCCGCATTTGGCTTTTTGGATTTTATTTGTTCTGCTTAAATCTCATTCCATCTCTTATAGGTTTCATATTAGCCAATCTACTGTTATTTTTCTAATCATAACTTTTTCTGGGACATAGTAAACGATGAAAATTTATTTCAGTTTTGACCCAATCTATAGATTTTATTTATTTTGGAAGTTTTATCAATACTTATACATTTAGATTAGAAAATTAACTATTAATTTCTCATTGGTTTTTATATAATATTTGATTTTTGAGTATCGCTGAATTTTAAAGGTTTCATGTATGTTAACATTTTGATTGCTGTGCATACCATAATTATTTGAAATCGTTTTAAATAAGATAAACGAAGTGCTTAGTATGGAATAAAATGCACTCAACATTTTCTTTGTTGAGTGTGTTCTATTGTTGTGCATTTTGCTCAGTTATTTTTTTTTATCTTCGATGGTCCGCACATTTTCCGAATTTATTAAAATAACAGCTCATTTATCCAATAACAGATCTTAATGATATATTTCATGAATATTTTATGCGCAGTATAGCCATGGTCAAAAATTGTCTTATCCAATTATATATATTTTTTATGAAATTATTAAATTAAATATAAATTGCATTGCAAAATCAACTGATATGTAAACATTCAATTGACAGGAAATCTAACCCATTTTCTTTATAGGTTAAAAACAATGCTGTAAGCATTTTACATGAGAAAAGTAGCTTTACAATCTTAAATGATCCTAATTAATAAAAGATTTTTACAAAAGTAATCCTTAAAATTTTCATTGTAATTCAAAATTCAACTTATAAGTAATGAAATATTTAATTTGTATGTAAACCAACGATAAAATAATAATCAACTAAAGCCTTAATTATTATATTACTTAGGAAAGAGGAAAGAGATACTTCTGATTAAGGATAAAATATACTTCTAAGTTGTAATTAAATTACAATGAATCGCGTGAATTCTAAGTAAATTCAAAGCTATTCAATATTAACGCTTGCAACTGTTAGATATAATCCATAACTTAGTGTACTAGAACTTTAAACCTATACATAATCTAATACTTTGGAATTAAATATCACTTGGCATTTAAGTATTATTAAGTTTCCGTATAACTAAGTTATCTTTAAATATGCATAGAATTCAATTTTAATTATTAAATTAAGAAATGTATTCGATATAATAAATCTTAATTTTAAAATAAACGCTTGCCACACAAAAGGCTAAAACAATTAAGTCCTTAATTATTTTAATATGTGTATTGCGAATTAGAAGACCATGTTCATCTTAAATTTTTCACTTTCTTCATACACTACGATTTTCAGCTGCCTAAGAAATTATCAAGAATAATATAATTTAAATGACAGGATTATTAAGATATGCATTTATTCGCATATTATTTTGTCTAAAATTGTGCATTATTTACGTATTGTCTAAAATCTCATACTATATTTCTAAACATTTCTTAGCAATGTTTCTTTTAAGAAGACATAAATTGATCAGAAAATACAAATGTTGTTAACTGATTACTGAAGTATCATCTATTATTGAAGAAAAATATTTGAGAAGTCGCATGAAGATTTTTTTGCAGTTATAATTTTAGGAATTCTTGATTTTTGTGCTTGGCACTCATGTAGAAATTCCTTTTCTCGACTGAAAAAAATAACCTATAGGTGAGACATCACCACTTATTTTACTTTTGAGATAAATAACAAGTTATTTTAAGAGGATATTAATGTAACTGAAATGTAGATCATTCTTTTTATTTCATGTAAGTAACAAAATGGTTTTAATTAATAATTATCATACTTTTTCTGTTATTCTTCTCTACACACACGTACACAGATTATATAGATTTTATATATATGTATATATATATATATATATATATATATATATATATATATATATATATATATATATATATATATATATATATATTATATATATATATATATATATATATATATATATATATATATATATATATATATATATATATATATATATTACAGTGAAAGACCAAAATCTGGTGAATGTCAACATTAACATAGTCCCTTGGTATATGTCCGAAATATTTGCTAAATAACCCTATTTCTGATTTACACCGGTGAATGTAGACATTCACCATGTACTAATGATGAATGATGAACATGTTGGAGATTTATATTTTCTTCGCCGTATTTCAAATAATAGAAATTAAAAACTTCTAAGATTCTAATCCTATTTATTGCAGCAACTAAAATTAAAACATTACTTGGAATGGCACAAGACTCTCTTGCTTTTAAATCTGTATTTATTTGTGGAACACCTCCTTTTGCAATGGCAGCGTATATTGCCTTGCTCCCTTTTTATCGAATTAGCTGCAGCTGCTTCTCTCTGAGACATTTCTTAAGAAGAAATCTGATCTGTGGAAAGTAATTTTTCCTCGGAAATTACTGATTACGGGTGTAAAGCTACTTGAGGTTACCATTTTTATATATCTGTTTATAGAAGTTAGATTATTCTATTCCCGTAACAACCGTTAACACATTTCGGCTTTATTTACAAACACATTCGACATCAGGGATTTTTATTTGTACAGTATCACCAATTTATATGGGAGAAATTGTTCCTGTGATGTTCGTAACATCTTTGTTGCTTGCAGAAGAAGATTATCTTTCACGACAACTCTTTTTAAAGAAATTAATTCGTGTTTTTCAATCAGAACTTGATATGAAGACGTGATAGACTGCAGACCCTCTTCAATTTTTTTCTATGGAATATGATTTTCTGTATGACCTCAGCTCAAATGTGTTCGGAAGAATTAACAGTTTCTTCAAACTGAAATTTAGTTTCAAAGTTATGGAAAATTTCTTCCAGATTGTTCTTTGGTTTCAAAACTTGCAATTTTTCCACCAGGAAAAAGTACTATGATATGCTTCTTTTTTCCTTAACGCCAATTATTGCTTCATAAGGACTTTCTCCTATTCTTTTGTATTGCATAGTATTATTGACAATTTGAACAAAAGGTAGACCCTCTGACCACTTATTTGTTTCGCTATCGTTCATCCATGTAGTTAGTAGATTTTGTATATCCTGATTGGCTCTTTCAACTAAATCTTAGGTATGACAATGACAAGGCTTTCCATGAACTATCTTAACATCTTTCCACATACCACATATTTCGGATATGATACATATATACATACATATATACACTGCTGGCCACCCAAATTGCAACACCAAGAAAGACAAGAGATACCATAACAAAATTTATTTTGAAGATAACATGTTGACCACGTATCAAATGAGTAAATTTATAGATTTCTGTGAAGTGTGGTTCCTGCCAAAATCAGTGGCCAGAGTTATCGCCATTGCTGGAGATGACCGCTGCCATACACCACGGCATTGATTCAAAGAGTCTTCGGATATGTTTTTGGGGTACAGAAGACCAAGCAGCTTCCACGTTGCCAAAGTTGATCTGGTGTGGCAGCTGGAGATGTAGTCTGGGTCAATCACCAAACAATCATGGCAGATAGAACCACGTGTTTTCTATCAGCGAAAGATCTGGAGAGTGTGTCGGACAGGGAAGCAATTCTTTTAGGCGATTGACGAAGAACCCTTGGACAATGCGTACCATGTGTGGTCACGCAACATCCTGTTGAAATATGGCAATGGGTAAACCCTAAAGGTAAGGATAAACAACTGACTTCAACACTTCGGAATGTTGCTATGGCTTTTTAAAGTACCAACAATGCGTACTAGAGGAGTGCGAGAGTGATATCCAATACCACCTTATACTATAATACCTGGTGCAAGACAAGTGTGGCGATGTTCAGCAACCTCTCTCCAAGTGTCTTTCGATTCGAATGCTACAATCGTGGAGTTGTAAATAGTTGTGTAACTCGTCAGTAAAGACGATTTTATTCCATTCTGCCTTCCACATACATCTTCCATCGCATTATTGGGACAGAGGCGTCTGTGGTTTTGCATCAAGGGTAGACGAAGCAATGGACGACTTGATGACAGATCACTCTGCTGTAAATAAAGTCAAATGGTGTGTTACAGACTGAATATGCTGTGCTGTGGTTCTCGATGTGGCTGATATACCCGTCACTGCCATGCGCACAATTTGCCTGTCATCATGTGAAGTGGTGCACTGAGGAGGATGCGATCAAACGCGCATTGGTTCGTCATATCCTCCGGCATTCAGCGATCACATATACACATTACAGTTGTTTGGTTTCGTCAAACATGACTATCGATTTCCCTGAAAGATAATCCACAATCTCGGTAGTCCACAATCCTAACTTTGTAGAACTAGGAAACTAGATCAAAAATTAATCGCTATAATCCACTAGGCATAATTTATTGTTTTGTGAAAAAACGACAAGAAAAATACAATTGCTTATCTTGAAATCTTCGAAATATTCAAGCCGTAAATAGCGGTTTGAAGTGGCACCACAAGTGCAGATGATGTGCGTCTGCTCTGAAATTCTAATGATTTATATATCTCACTTTCACTAATGCATGTTGTAAATTTCATGTTATTTCTATTATTCTTTCATAGTTTTGCATTTTCGATGGCCAGCAGCGCAGTTCTTACAGTATAGAAACAAAAAAGATGTTTTATTGTTTTATTAAAATCATATTGGAAAAATAACAAGCAAATGTTCCTTAATATGAGTTATAATCTTCTCTTACTCCAATAGTTGTTTCATAAACACTACTTACTTTGCAACTGATTGTACAATTGTTCTCGAGGTAAGAATGCCCATTTAAAATTTGCTCTATTTTTTTTTGTTTTGTTTTTCTCGGAGAATATAAACACACCACAAGTCATTACCCAAAACCACCCCATAATTTTTATGGGCATAAAACAAGGAGAATATGATTGTGGAGTATGATATAAGTGGCTTTTAACAATCCGGTGTTACATTACAAAGTATCCATAAAATTAAAATCGTTTACTAAATTACTATACAGTTTAATCATCTATCGTATATTTCATTTAGTATTTCCAGACTGGTGAGACCTTCCATCTGAGACCAAGATTTTATCAAACTGCCTTTTTCCACTATTTGAGTGGGCACACGAGAGGAATCACCTTTCAGCAGGGGCAAAGGACATTTCCAGACTGTCCTTGGTGTTCCGTCAATATGGCCTCCCCTGGACATATCTTAACCTGCCTAAAGTTTAAAAAAGGCGATGTCCTTCGTTTCCCATCACATTTTACAGACATTGTAGATATTTTTGGTTTTATGGGGGTTGTCTAGCCTAGCTGTTGTTGTTACTTATCTCAGGTTGTCTAGCTAGGCTAGACAACCTGAACCTGAAATAGGCTAGACATCCTGAACCTTGTTACTTATCTCAGGTTGTCTAGCTAGGCTAGACAACCTGAGATAAGTAACAACAAAAACAGTATTTCCAGTGGTTTGTAACCTTAAAGAAATTTTCATAAGTCATGGGAGGTCAACCAGTTCGTATCAAACTTCAATAGAAAGTATTAAATTCGATATTATTTTCTTATGTGGAATAGACAGTGTTGAACTGCCCACACTGAATTTTTCTTTTTCTTTTTTTTTTTTTTTTTTTTTTTTGCAACGAAAAGGAAGGTAAGAATCGGTATGATAATTTATATACAGTGTGTTTTCATGTGTTCATGCATAAATTTTATGATAACAATCTTAATTCTACAGTTTATACTTATTTTAAAACGTTCACATTTATATTTGATGTAATAACAACTTTCAATGCAAGAACTAATACAATATCTCAGTTCTCTCTCTTTCTCTACTTTGAGTTTCATTTAAATATTAAAACATGGCTAGAATGAAAAATAATAACTATTGAACAATATATAAGAAAATTTTAAGAAGACTAATGATGCCTATTTTAAAAGTATTACATAACAACTGTGTATTGTAAAAAATAACAAATTCATTTACAGAGAACAATAAATAATATTAGAGGAAATTAAACTGAAATAAGTGATATTATTGTAGATCAATAAAATTTGAGCTAATATTTAAAATGCAATTTTTTTCAAGCTGAAATATGTGTTTTCTCTCTGTTTCTAGTTACAATTATACTTGTAAATTATTTTCCTTTTTCTAATATCTTATAAACAAAGTTGATAGCGAAGAAAACATGTTTCCAGACAATTGACGAAAAATTAAATCCAAACCTATGAGAAGATAGGCGACAGACGTCTTGCTGTCATCATTTGATTTAATAAAATGGACAAAATCCAAAAAATGATTGCCAATTTTTGGGTATTTCCTAACACATTTTATGCTTTACATGCATTCAGTATAATTAGAATCAGTAAAATATGTCTAAAATATTTTTCGAAAGTGTCCTTGATTTCCATCACACACAAATGACATAAATACTTGATCTGTTCAGTGACAAATCATCATTCATAAATACTCAGAAAGTAAAGCTCATGATTAATATTGAGCGCTTGTACTGAATAAAGGGAAAACTTAATGTACCACAATACATCATTTAACATGGTGACTTTAAACATTTATATTCCGTGTAGTAAGTTGCATGCATTTGAAATAATTTTCCCTTAACATTACTATTTAAATAAATCGTAAAGAATATTTAATTGTTTCTGTGTGTATCGATTTAAAGATTATATTTACAAAAATTATGCACAAAAATAAGAAAGCATTTTATGTATAAAAAATGTGTATGCGTTTATAAATACAAAAATACATTTGTAGAAAATGTAAACATTACATTTTTAAAACAAATAATACAATAACTTGATGCACTACATTAAATATAAAACACGCATTTGAAAATGAAAACATGTTCGTATTGGTTATCTAAAAATTAAATGTATTATCAACCCATCATTTTTAATTTCTCTTTAATTAAAGTAAATAAGAAATAAGAAAATTTAATTATGGCCAAAATCTCTTATTAAAGTATAAGAAATATTAATGTAACTTGGACTTGAATAATAAAGTATGCAATTATTTAAAATTGAGAAATAAAAAGTTAATATATAAGTCTGAAGTTTATTTTATTTTATTTTATTCTTTTTTATTTAGGATAAATATTAATATGAACAGCTATGAGGTCTTGTTCAAACTACCATGTTATGCTTGCTTTAGGATATTTTTTGAAAGGTATACGGCAACAGATAATGCTTTTAACATAAATGTTAATCATTTTTCAATTATTGCTTTGTTCTATGCAAAATGTTTCTCCGAGCTAAATGATAATGAATATAATAAGCATGATATTTTAAATTTAAATATGTGATGTCATTTAAATATTTCTAAAGCAAAACTATATATACATATAGAGTCCTTTCCCATATTTCCATTTCTATTTTCGCATATTCTTACATTAACAAATAATTAAAGCACTATTCAATAAACTGCGCATGTATTTTAATCTGCACTTTTTAAATAAAAATGCAAAACGTAATTTGACGCAGCTTCTTTTCCAAAAGAAAAGAAATATCCAATTGAAAAATTCACTTTTCTAATATAAAATTAAAAAAAAATGAAACGACTTTTCAACAAAAGTTTATTATAGTAGGCTAAGCTCTAAGGCGCAACTGATATTGAAAAGGAGTCTAAGGCGATGCACTTTCAATAGAATGTGAAATCGTTTCAGGTCGTCCACACGCATTCATTCCTGTGTAAGACTTTTTTTTCAATGGTGGAATTTGAAGGGGCAAATCCGGTTGAAGTGTATTGGAAATTGAACTGGTTCCGATGAAGAGCTCTTTGGATGATTCCAATGAAATTCGGCTACATCCTAGTCTTAACCCCTTGAAAGATTAAATGAATAAAAATTACTTCACGCCTTTCTTTCTTGGAACTTTTGCCTTTGCCATATTCGATAGCGTGGATCCTGTGGATTTTCATTCTCATCCACTGCCCTACCATCCTACCTAGGCGCTCATCATGCTGCTTTCACCCCTACTTTTCTTCTTTTTTTTGCACACTTTAACTTTTTTTCTCCCTTCTATGCATCGTTACTTCTAAGAATCAAAGAGATTGGGAAGTTGGTGCGACGAAATCCATTTTATAGGACTTCTTGAACTGAACATTTATTGCCCACGTTCTCTCTTCGGTAGCAGAAAAAGTTATTGTGATATATGGTAATGCTTTGACACAGTTATTATTCTTTTCTCCATACGGTTTTGAACTTCGTCTGAGTTAAAAATTATATTTCCTTTCGCTATTTTCTTTTTCATAAAAATGCATTCGTTTCTATTAGCGTAAATTCTGGTCTAAGTTTTTTTTTTCCTTTAATAATATTTTTGGAGCGTCAAAGGGGTACTGCATCAAATATTCTATTAATATTACTACCAACACGACATTTAATTTTTCATGCTTTATTGCAACACAAATTGCTGAAAAATCATGCAGTAGTGAAAACCGCAAATCCTATACGCAATATTTGAAAATATTTATTTCAATTTCATGAAATTTAATTAAATACGCATAATTAAATTAAATTTCTCTCCCACAATCACTTGTTAGCCATACATTACATTTGAGTACACTACATTACGTTTTATTTTTTAAAAGGGAGAAATAATTTCATTTGATTGTATTCTGGTAAATATAACTTCATTTTAATAAAATGTATATACAATTTACAGTTCAAAAAATGTAGAAAAAGAAAATGTTACGGAAATAAGTATTATATGTAAATATATGGAATTTTGAAAAAGCGTTTTTGATTATAATTTTACGCTCATACCGAATTTTGGTGCAAAGATAGTGCACTATTATGTCTATTTTTGTGATTTATGAGGGTAGGAAAATTTAAAGAATAATATAACTAAAGAAGTTGTAGTTTCTGAAATTTAAACAAAAATAATCAAAAGTAATTAATATTGAAAATATAAATATGTATTTGTTTTTTTTTAAAGTTTGAAAAAAGACCTTAAAATGAGCTTTATACTAAATGTAATTAAAATTTTACTGAAAACTTATAAAAAGAGAATCTAAACATGTACTGATTGCTGTAAGGAAAACCATAATTTACAGTTTTAAGAATAGGTCATACATTAGTGGAATTGACAAATATATAGGCTTGGTATATTTCAGAATAACAGTTGTAGAAAAGATGAAAATCTATTTAATGATACTTTGTGAAACATTAACCAGAACATTACGTGTCATTCGCTGTGAATGTACAAAAGAGGAAAGTGTAGAAGATAAAAATATACCTGGATAATAAATAATAATGTAAGATGTATTACTTTTTAGTTTTATATGGAAGCAGGAATTGAAAAATGATTCGTTAATGGAATACTGTGTTATATATAAAATAGAATGGTAAATGCATAATGCCAAAGAAAAATTTTTGAGTAAAAACTCTCACTATAACTAGGATTTAGAACAGGACGAATATGATTTTGTTGTAGAATATAATCAGTAACCACACTACATGACCTAAGCTTTGTTTGGTTCAAATGAAATTACCTAAATTTTAGGAAGATCTTAAATTCCTTTAGTCTGAACCTAATTTCAGGTTTATAAAATTTTCTCAAAAATTAATTTGGAAAAAACCAACAAAAATAAAATGAACTCTTGACTAAAATGTTGCAATTTAGCAAGGTGACACATCTTTTAAACTGTAAAATATAATACAACTCAAAACTATGAGTTTTGCAGAAGCTTACGGAGCTGAAAAAAGACCGAGAAAATATTGATACCAAAATGAATTATGTGCATTTTTGTATGATTACATACAAAATCAGTTTCAAAAAATCCAAATTCAATAACTTCAGTTCATGAAAAAATTAATCATAAAAAAATCAGATCAATTACATAAAATTACTTACTTTAAACTTAACCATACTTTTATCAACCATAGCATATTTTTTTAATAAAGCGTTAGCTTTCTAATGCATAAAATTTTCATCAGTGATCTTAAAATCTTTCATATAAAGGAAGCTAAGCAAGGAGAAAGGTTCTAAATAAATTATTGCATTTTGTTTCAAATTTGAGAAGAATTCTTTCTCTAAAATATAATATATAATTGTGTAAACCCCATAATTACGAAATATACAGTACATATTTTAAGTTAAATGATATACATCAATTGCCTACTAAAACTCCTTGTCACCCTCTTAATTTAGGAATCACTGCTGCTATTTTTATAAATGTGATGTCTAGGTGCATTAAATCCGATATGCACTACCTATTAATTTAACTCACAGTACCACCTAATGGAAAACTGCAGAATTTGCTTTTGTAAAAATGGTACGAGATAGGGGAAAAAAGGGAATTACAATGTTATCAATTTAGTACGAAAAGACATCTCATTGGTATGGAGATGAAAAATAGAATAGTTGAAACGTACATTTATATTTTCGTGATTTCCTACACTTTGATGTCACTACATTTGAATAGAAGGAGAAAATATTATTTTTCGATCTAATCACGACACCCCAATGCAGCACAGTGTTATTACTGGAGATTTCCAGTCTAAAAGACTGTGGTTGAAACCCTGGGAGTTGCATCCTTGTAATGATCTCAAAATTCCCTCAACTTAACTTGTACTTAATGTTCGAAATTGTTGTAGTATGCAAATACGTAAGAAACGTCACACCTGTTCACTTGAAGTCACAAGTATAAAATGTATACCATATTGTTAAAGTTACTATTATGTTAAAGGTTATGACAATGGTGCGATTTTCCAAAGGTGAGTATTGTGAGATGGCTTATTGTACGGTGAATGGGGACGCAAGGCATGATCAATTGCAATATTGTACCTGAAGCATTTCCCTGCACACGCGCATCCTTTTTATCAAACTATCTTATCTGTTGTAAAAATCTTAAGGAAGACAGGCTGCGTGACAAGTCGAGCTCAATCTGGCTGACCAGCAAATGTAGAACGTTAAGGTCAACCAGATTAGGTACAAGCATACGCCCTCACATACCCGAAATGTAGTACAAGACATATCAGTGTACACTGTGGCCTCTTAAAAAGTTTGGTTTTTAAAATCTTTCAAGAATCAGGCACTTATCCTTATCGGCCAACGGCTCAGCAGGTTTTCTTGTACTGGGGAGTCGAGTGACGCTATATTCATGGTACAACTTCGTTATGAATCTGATACAGGTCCAGACAACATTCTTGATAGATGTAGTGTGGATGGAAAATGCATGCTTTTCACGGAATAACATGCAAAATAGATAAAACCCTCATTACTGGGAGTTAGAAATTCCTAGATGTTTTACCGGTGTTCGACATCAAGTATTAACGTTTGGTGCGTAATTTACAGTTACAAGTTGATCAGTCCCATATTTTACTATAATACCTTAACATATGCTCAATATTTACAACTTCTGCAGAACGTGGAGGATCTGCCGGTATTTAATATTAGGAATGTAGAGTTTCAACACGATGTAGCGCCTGTTCACAAATCAACTCCAGAGAACCAGTACCTCTTCATGGAATTTAGGAACCAAATAATTGGGTATGGTGATTTTAAAGTTTGGCCTCCACGTTCACTTGTATTGTCCACTGGACATTTTTCTGTGGGGATACCTAAAAGAGCAGGTATATCCGACTCTTTCTCAAACATTGCAGGACCTTAAATGGCGCATTACTGACACTTGTACTCACTTTTCACCCTCTAAGCTCCAACACGTGCGATATGAAATTCAAACGGGGATACAAATGTGCATTGCAACTGAAGGTGTGAAGTTTGAATATCTTATATAAAGATATATTGTTATAAATAGTTATTTTCTTCTTTCTTTGATCATTTGTCACCTTCACAGAGGAGGGAATCACGAAAACATAAATGAGCGTTTTTATCATTCTAATCTTCACGTCCATGTCAATGAGGTGTCTTTTTATGAGGTAAATATATAATGTTATATAACTTTGTAATTCACTTTGTTCCCTATTTCTTACTATTTTCGAAATATTAATGCTAGTTCCACAGTTTCCACCAGGCTGCACTGTGAGAGGTCTAATTTGGAAGCGCATAGCCTATTTACCAATTTTGGGAAATTAGCAGCACCATTTCGAAATTAAGAGGATGACATAGGACTTCAGAGGGCATCCAGTAGTTACATAAATGCATACAATGGTATTCGAAGCTTAAGAAATAATGTAATTTTTAAATAGATATGCATGAAATTTCAGAAAGGATGTTTTCTGTTCAGTACAGTGAAAACGTAATTCAGCAAAAACTTCCTTCGTATGCAAATGTGAGGAGAAAAGGACACAGGTGACGTGAGTAGACACAAAAAACGTAAGGTTAGAAATCGCAGCTCAAGACTACAATAAAAGATACTACGAAGACGCAACTGAAGATGTTCCCTGCAAGTGTGAATTCTTTTTAAATATGCCTAGAAGAAATCAGCAGGAAGCCTTCACATGTCGAAGAAGGACTTTAAGAGCTGCGTGATGGCTGTAGTGTTACAAAAGTAGTTGAAGAATTCGAAATCCTTAAAAGTATTTTTTCGCAAGCGTCGAAAGTCCTCCAAATCATAAGTGCAGCTGTTAGAATTGTAGCTACCCTAGAAAAATAATATAAATGAACAAGTAATATATCGTCCAGCATATCAAAAGAGTCTAAAACAAGTCAGAAATGCGATCTTTGCGAATAAGTTCATTACATTTTCTTTTTTTTATACAATGATTTTTATTCCCCTGAATATAAAAACAACTGATATTGATCAGTAAATGAAATAAGTAAAATAATTATGATTTTTAATAGCAAAGTTGACAGTAAAGCTGGAAAATGAATCTGAATAAATGACAGATGATGCATTGATTTTTACTGCTGCAGTCGATAATAGCCTTTATTTAAATATTTGATGTTTTAATGAGATAAAGAATATACTTATATGAAAAATAAAGGTTCATGAACGATTCTATGAGTACTAATTTTCTTTATCGAAGCATATATATTTGTGAGAGAGAGAGTTAAAGGAAAATTAATAATATGTTACAGTAATATGCAACTTCAATTAAGAGTGAAATGAAAATCTTATAAAGATAACTTATATTTAGTCACAAAAAAGCTAGAAATATTTGAATTATCAATAAAACACACAATTAATAAAAATCATGGTAGGCATGCAATATCATCATTATTTATAAATAGCAATAGTAATTAAAAATAGATATAGTAAGTTGTTGTAAGATGAAACCACCTTACTTTTTAAGACTGTCCATGATTTACAGCTGTTATTTCTTATCCTTATCATTTACAAACTAAAAAACACTTTAATTACATAAGAATTCTTGAGTATCTTAAGAGACAACATAAAGATTTTTGTATACCCTATAAAGATTTATATTTTCTTAAAACCATAATATTTGTAATAATTCATTCCAATAATACTATTATCATAGTTGGCAGGAGACACCAGCATAATCCCAAGTACCTAACTCCAAAGAGTTTCACCAGACAAAAATTTAGGATCTGGTCTTTAAATAACAAAATAATATTAAATTTAAAAACTGAAACAGTTAATACGTATTATTATGTATTTGCACACTTGATTTCCTGCATGAACTTTTCATCTACACATTCTTGTCACTAACTATGCAGAGAAACTTGAGTGCTGATTCTGTGATTTTTTCCAGTTTTTAAATAGTGTTTTCGGAATTGTTGCAGTCGTGAAGATAACAACATTTTAAAAATATCCGATTAAAACTTAAATCTGAATGACATTGATGCAATTAAAGAAAATATTTAATTAAGAGACTTCTGTTTTTAGTAATGAAACAAACATTAAAAATTAGCGTTATTCACCATAAGCTGTAATTATTTAAATGATATTTGATTTCAAAAAAACAAAATAACATCTGAATTGAAACACCAAAGAATGTATGGATTTAAATTATAAGTTTTGCAGTTTATTTCAAAATGAACACATGTTAGTATTGGTGTTTCCAGCATTAGTAACATTTTTATCCCTGAATAGGTTTATTTTTTAAATCTTTCTTCATAAAACTAAATACTAGAACTGTCCATAAATTTATTTTTCTATGCAATTTTACTACATGTATATATCGTTGAAAATGCTATTTTTGTTTTGAAATCACATGATACTTTATTCCAGATGACAAGAATGCTGTACACAGATTTTAAACAGAGGATTTTCTCTAAATCATTTACAAAAAGCAAAGATCAAAATATTTATTTTAGCTGCATTTTTATATGAAATTGAGGGGAATTCTTAATTTGAGGACATTTATCCAATAACCATGCAAATACATTTTAATACATGAAGTCTATTTTCTCCCAACTTTTATAAAAGTATGTAACATATTTGTAAATTTCCCAGATTAATTTGTAATATTTCTTTACATTTAATAAGAAAGACACATTTGTAATAGTTATAAACGTTAAATAAAAATAATTTTACAAAAAATGGCGTATTATTCACTTTAAATTGGTAAATATAATGCAACATTTGGATACACAAACTTAAAAACGTTACTTACGAACTAATGTTTTTATTATAAAAGTAAACATAAACGTTTGTCTAAAGAAGTTTGAATCCATCGTATGCTTTCATAACTTAAAAAGATATATCTCTTGAATTATAATTTAAAGATATTATTATATTTCAATAATTAAAATGGAAGCAATTAATTTTTAAAATCATGGATACTTAAAATTTAAATCCTTAACTATCATTTGCTAAGCTGCAATCAAATACAAGATTGTTTCAGTCAGAAATTCAGTAAAACTTCGATCTATGGATTACGTGAATTTGTATTCTAAAAAGAAACTCCAGCCTTAAGTTAAGCCAAGCGCAAACGAGGGAAATATACAGAGAGAGGATAAAACCGGAACGTCTAGTAAAATTTGAGTTACAACATCATAAAGAAAGGCCCGTTTCAAAAGAGGGTACTATTGTCTCTGACTTTGCGAAAGAAGAATCATTAATCACAACTAAAAATAATAAATTACAAGAAATGTTTGAGATAGAGAAACTTGCTAGAGGAAGATTAGATTCTTCTTTGGGGATGCTTTCTTCTACAGAATGTTCAAATGAATGAAGAGGAAAAATGAATATCCATTCATTCTCTTCGTTTCAAAACATTTATCTCGTTTATAATAACGTATAATTTCATAGAATTATCTTGAATGAGATGATTGTGTGCTTGCTGAGGCTTAATCTGAATGCTTTTCCATGTTTGGATAAAAACAAATATTAATTTTTTTTCCATAAGATATTTTTAATGCATCTTTATAAAGAAAACAAGCGAATATTTCCCTCTTAATGTAACAATATTGTTTGGTATTAATGAAAATTTTTTAAATGTACTTTTTGATTAAAAATTTTAATTTTTTTTGCATGTTTCATAATATTATTAACAAAATAATTTATAAATTATGCAATAAAAATCTTTAATATATGTAGTAAAACTTTTTATAAGATTATGATGTCGTATAAACATGCAAAACACTTTGTTCTTGATATTTCAACTAAACTGTTATTTTTAGTCTCTTATAACATTATTCTTTAATTTTTTAAAATTAAACTTGTATTAATTTTTAGAAAAAAATTAATTTTACTACAAGGTGGTGTAAGAAATAAAAAATTGTAAATCTGTATTGAAGATTTTAGTTAATTTAAATTAATTTTCCTTAAAACTTCTAAGATTAAAATATATGAGATTTGTTTAGAGCAATTATATGCATGTATATATTCGTATATATATATATATATATATATATATATATATATATATATATATATATATATATATATATATATATATATATATATATATATATATATATATATATATATATATATATATATATATATATATATATATATATATATACTAAAGTGTAATGGGATAACAATATATCAATTGGTTCCACTTAAATTTTTCTCACTAAGCCATAACGGCAATTTCCAATTTTTAATTTATCTCATTTAAAGAAGTGTTAAGCAATAATTCTTAGTGAGGTAAAAGCAGAGTACTTAGGCTGCGAAATTGCTTTTATTCTGACATAAATTATAGTCATTTTTTTTAGAAGAGTCATCTCCAATGATGCTTATGCACGGGAATGGGGGCTGAAAATCTAATTAACTGCTACGTGCAATACAATAAAAAGAAAGCATTATCTGTGGCTAAATTATAGTTATTTTTATGTAGTAAACACGGCTGATTAGACGTTAAATATATGAGAATCACATTAGTTGTAATATGATAGAATATTCGTTTTCGCGCTATGATTTATTGATATTTATATTCTCTTCTTAAGTTTATGTAATTTTTCCTGAATTTATAAATTCAGGATAAGAGGTGATTTATGGAGTGATATAATGTTTGCTTTAATTTCTTACAAAAAAAGAAATTAAAATATGCATTATTTTGCAAATTCCATCATAAAATCAAAAATAAAAATTATACTTTTAAAGCTTTCCTAAATAAGGATGCACTATTTTGGAAAACTTTAAAAATGTTAAATTTATGCTTAATGTTCTAATAAAATTCTGTAAAAAATAAATCATAATTTTACGCTCTAATTGCAAATAAATAAATATGAATAAAATATAAAGAAATTCTTAACAACAGTTAAAATATTTGGAGCTTTCGTATAATTTAGTTATGTTTTAATATGAATTTGTTTATATTTATACATCAAAGCTGTATATATTTTTCATTATTTGATGTTAGTGCCTACCTTAAATTATACAACTTATGTAGAAATTATGGATAGAAAACTTTCTGCTGGTGTAAAATTTTTTGGATTAAGAATCTCAGCCAAAATTTTTTTCTATATTTTTAAAAACTTTTATTATTACAATTTTCTAGAATTTATTTAAGGAACAGAATCACAATTCAATAAATAAACTTTAGAAAAAAATGTTTTGTTGCCAAGTTTTAATTTCATTTAAAAAATCAATTTAATAATAAGAAACTCCATAGTAATTTCAAATTTAAACTCATTTTAATTTTTATTCATAATAAAATCTACGTTTCAAAATTTTCAATACTATTGTGAGATAATTTCCTACATTCCACTTTTCAAAACTGCTAACCATTTATGTTTATACGGAAAGTAATAGACTCCTATTTACACAAGACAAAGAGAAGTACTTTAACTTTTAACTAAATTCAGACCACAATTTTTTCTCTTTTTTTACCAGTGCCTTCTCAGCAAGTCTTATAAGTGGTAGGAGAGAAAGAATCGAAACCTTTGCGTGTGACTAGGTCAGCGACAGGCAGTTCGATGCGGATAAGTCCTTTAATCCTGAATTTTCTCTATTGTCTGCTACCCAGGACTTTCTTTATGATCTTTCACGACCGCTATTATTGCTAGCTACTTTTCCTTTCTACTATCGAATAAAGGAATAATTTATAGAGATAGTAATCTGGGAGCGTCTATCTTCCAATGCTGTTTCTCGAGTTGTCGTTTTAGTGTGGCTCCTTTTATTTTCTGGAACTTTTCTCCCTTCTGGACTGCAATGACTTGGAATTTATTTATCTTCCAATTCAACTCTAGAGTTATACTTTTATTTTAGATCTCAATATTTTGGAGAGAAGTGTTTTTCAGCTGTTTCAGTTTCACTAGAGAAAGAATTTATTGATTTCTAGGTTAACAGAAACTGTCTCAAATGTTACGTATGCATGAAATTCTATGATTTAAATTTGATAACTGCACAATTGTTAAAATAGTAACTGAATTTTACTAAATTATTATTCTAACAAAGTATAGTATTAAAATATTTAAAATTTTACTTTTATATAAATATAAAAACTAGTATTCAATCTGTAAATTTGAAGAAAATAACCACAAAACCCATTGTAGTTATTTTTAAACTATTTTAATATCTTTTAAACTGCGAAATTAGTGTTTTAAACTATTTTAAGCGTTTTATAATATTTAAATGGTTTGATATACATTTATTTTAATACATTACAATTTTTTTGATATATTTCCTCAAATAAATTTGTTTTGAATTGGGTTATGTAAAATATAAAGTACGAAAGTTACATGCAATTGTTTAAAGTAATAAAAAAGTTGAAAGTAACAAAAAATAATCCTGCGACATTTTGAAACATTCTTAACCCTCATTTTGACTATTTTTTAAAATGCTATTCAAAATATAATTTCATTTTACAAATCTTTAAGGAAATTCAAAATGTATAACTTATTGATAAAAATCCTTGTCTCAATGTAAACTAATAAAATGTTTCCAAAATTATTTTACAAAACATTTTTTTTCCGAATGTATCCGTTTTAATCAATTATCTATGGATATTTAGATGTTCTGAATTTTTCCCTTATTATTCCATGATTAAGTCATATCAATTTTGAATACGAAAAATTTGCAAAAAAACAATTGTTTTCAATTTTAACAGCACAACAAATAGATGTATTAAGATTTTTTGAATTATTAAAATAAATAATGTGTTTTTTGCTAGTTTTGCGTATAGTAAGAGTAACTTTAAATATTCGCAGTTGCTAAATTGTTCAAATAGATACTATATATATTAAATTTCTGAAATTCTTTTATTATAAAGATAGACTCATACTCTCATCGACACCGATAATAATATGAGTCAGTAACGATATATGTTATTTTAACTTTCTAAAATATTAGAAATTTTTTTCATGTGAATTGGTGAAATTTAATATAAGAAAAACTCTGCTTAATAACTTTCATATTTATTATGTCGAAAATTATTAAGTTAAGCTTTCAAAATATTCAATCAACAATTTTCTGCAAGAGTGCTTCATTTTATCCTAAAAATATAAGGAAAATATAGTTATAAATAACTCTTAACACTTTAAATGTACTTTTCATCGATCAAAATAAAGGAATACTACAATCCAAACTCTACGAAATACAGAGGAGAAGTAACTATTCAAAATATAAGTGCGAAAGCAAGGAGAATTCTGAATTTCTACTCAAAAATTGGTACATAGTATTCATATGATTGAAATATATATATATATATATATATACGAAAATTTAAATAATATAAATTATTTAAATTTAAGTACATATTTTAATAATAAAAATAATATAAGGTAACTTAACATTTATTTAATGCTTGAAAAATGGAAATTTTGATTTCACTAATATACTAAAAGCGAAATAAATGATACATCATTATCCTGTTTCATCAACAAATGAGTTTTTTGGTTGTATACTAGTTACAGTAAGATGATAAGGAATTTAAAATATACAGTGTCAAAAGTAGCTCAAAATACTTGACAATTGATAAGCTAAAAATGCTCCAAAACTACTTCGGATAATTTTGCGCGAAAGAGGTAGCGATACAGAACATCTAAAGACAAGATGCTTAGGATGAATTCCTATTCAAGAAAGGCTAGTTTATACAGCAATTTAGATAGAGATATTTCGTAAAACTAATCTCAAGGTGAGTATTATTTAAAGATTAAAGTGATCCTATGAAAATCATGTTTTGTTTAGCTACTTATATAATTTTTCTTTATCATATAAATATACAATTTATTATTTCGTTTTTTGGAAATCAGTGTATTCATATAAATATGAATCAATTAAGTGAGTAAGAATCAAAAATAGTTACCTCCAAAATTAAGCCAGCCTATTTAAAACTATTTAAGCGAATATGATGCATAAAATGCAAATCAATGATACCTATTTTTAGTGATAAGAAATTTTGTTGATATCTAATAATTAGGTACTCTCTTAAATAAAAATAATAAATTATTAAGTGATAATATAATATATTTACGCATTCAAAAAAATATTAAAAAAATTCAATACTATTTTCTTAAATATTTTGTTTGAAAATCTTCAAAAATAAATTAAATTTTCCATCAGTTTATAAATAAAATGATCGTAATTCGCAACATTTACTGAACTGTAAAACTGTCAATGTTACGAATGTATGATTGAAAATTTGTTTTAAGAAACTATGCCCATAACCCAGAAAATGTTTTGAAATGTTATCTTAATAATAAACTGATATCAAATTATAGTAGCATTCGTTTTTCTTTCAAAATAGATGTTTCATTTTTAAGTTTGTTTCAAGCAAAAATTTATCTAGTTTGAAGCAGTATTCCATATGGAAATTGATATCTATGTCAGGCATTTATGAAAATGCAGGTGATTGGATATTATTCCAGATAACATATTTTCTGCATATGCAAAAAATAGTATATTCTTATATTTAATCGATTTGATACAAATATATCAGTTCTCACCACTACATATTATAAAGCAGCACAAATTATTATTCTTTCGCAGTTTAATTTATATGTATAATGATAAATTACATTACATATATGATTTAGAAAATCAAATTGAAATTTAAAATTACTAGCGGAAAATGGATTTTTTTCATTGTATACGTATTGCCCACTACTGTTTAAAATAATTGGGACAAACATATTTAATAAGAAAATTGTTATTTGCTCTTGAATTTTCTGCCTTAAACTAGCTTAAACTACTTTTTCTTAGATTGACTTGACTAATCTAAACAGATTTGATCAAGTAATCCAAAGTTAAAAAAATATCTTCAGTTGCACTTTATTTGCTGTAAGATGTGTTTGATTTAAAGAACTATTTGCCTCTGAAGCGTATTTAAAATGTGAATATTATTCCCATGAAAAGGACTACAATTTTTGGTCCTTCTTAGTAATACAAGTACAGATCTTCAAAGAGTGTTATTATCTATTGGTATTAATGTAGATTCAAAGGCAGATCTATTAAGGCTTATTGAATCAGGGGGATTTCAAAGAACAGCAATCAAAAATTATTTATCAACAACTGAAATGAAGACAAAATGCTTAGATTAGGCCAGGAAATATCAATCCTGGACCGGAAAAAGTTTGTACTCAGTGACGAAACGCATTTTAATGCCAAGATTTCAACCAAGGTTTGTCAAGCAAGGTGATGAAGAAACCATCAGTGAAATACATCTTATACAAAAAGTTAAGCACTCTAAGAAAAATATTTTTGAGATTATTTTACTTCTGGAAGAGTTTAGCACCAGTTGAAGGTACTATGATCTCTACAAAATACACTTCTGTAATGGAAAGAAAAATCATGCCTATGATGCAAACATTCTCTGGTGTTGCTGGTATCTTCTAACAAGATCTGGCCCCATGTTATACTTCTAATCTATGAAGGAAATTTTTTTCAAAAACAGAAATAAATAGTTTTGAATTAGCTTAGTAATTCTCCTGGTGTAATTCCCATCGTAAATGAGTGATCATTTTAAAGCGACATGTGAGTAAAATGGCCTGCTCAACAAAGAAAAGTTTGATTTCGTGATGACGATATCAAACATTTTTGTTCAAATTTAGTGGAATCAATGCCAAACCATATACAAGATCTTATTAAAGCAAAGAACGATATTCGTATTATGTTGCTATACCGCTCAAAAAGATTAGCCTATACCAATTAAAAAAAATTTCTATAAATTTTTGCATTTGCCCCACTAGTGGATAACATATTTTAACACCATAATGAAAAAGCATAGAAATTCATTTTATGAAAGTATAATGATTCAATATTTTCTAAATATCATATCAACACATTTTTAATCAAACGAGTTAAAATCATTTCGCATTTGGTAATTTTAGTCTTTTACAATTTAAAGTCAACATTTAGTGTTATAGATCTTAAATTTTTATAGTTATTTCATACGCATTTTATGTAAATACTAGTAAAAAGTGATAATCTGCAAAAGGTAATAAATTAAGCAAGGATAAATAATTTAAATGATACTTAAAATATTTAGTTTTCAATAAAAATAGAAGTTATCAATAGAGTTCCTCATTCTATGTTGAATTTAGATTGATTTATGAAAGCAATATTTTCTTAAATCAATGTTGTCATAATGTCCCTTTTAAAAGTAGTATTAATATTTTCTCTAAATTGAGCTGTTTATAAATTAAACATGAACAAAAGTCTGCAGCGTAGTTCCTTCTCATCATTTTATTTCTAATGATGTATTTGCTAAAAGTAAAGCACAGTTTCACCAAACCTAGTGTGATACAGTTTAAGGTATAATTTACTTAGTTGCCTAATATAATTGAATTTATGAGTAAACTTTGTATTTTATTGCATATATACCGATAAAAGCATAATACAAAGTAAAAGAGTACCATTTAAAGATTAATCAATAACAGGCATCAGTTTTGACAGCAAAGATTTTATATACTCTTTCACGTCAAAATATATAGAAGTATTAATATTTCGATATTTCTTACGATGTGAGAAAATTGAATGTTTCAGGCAGTATACATGGCATCAAAAATAAAGATAAAACGCCTTTGGCTCAAGGCTGCAGATAACATATCTGTGAAATGTGCATCGAGATATATCTAGAAATAGGTATGTTCTCTTGTAAAAGCAAAATGACATTCGTCTGGGGAGAAATATATCATTCTGTGGTTTCAGTGACTACTTTGATAGATTTAGTTTTTATTCGTAAGAAATGACACAGTCGTTTAAGCAAAAAAGTTTTTCTTTTTGATAAGAGTCACGTTAATATACATATATTTGTATAAAGTGAAGAATTTCTTTTCAAACCAATTGAACACATAGAAAATGATATCCTAAATTAAAAGTTATTATTAAATACCTCATTTAGTTTCAGATAGGTATAAGCAAAGTTTCCATATTATAGATCATTTTTTGGTAAGAAAAATATTATGTATTTCCTTTCATTAGTACAGTAAATTTTTAGTTAATATTAAGGAATTTATATAAACTTACTATATACTGAAATAAGGAAAGTAAAGCTAGCTGGGTAATTTTTCCTTTTATATATAGTTATAAAATATTATGTCCAAATTCAATGATTAATAATATGAAACACGTTTTAATGGAGTTAATATAATTCATCACTTTAATAGAATTCAGACATAAAATTTAGAAAAAAAGAATGGAATAATAATGTTGCAAAATATTAGTAGGGCAAGTGACCAAAAAACTGTTTAATACTCAATAAAAAAGAGGAACAAATTAAAAAAATTTCCATGAAATTTGTTTCGTGTGAAATCCACTAAATGTACTTTAGCATCTTAAAACTTCGATATAAATTGAAATAATAAAACAAAAGCATAGTTACACTCGTTTATATTCAGAAACATTCGCTTTTAGTTTAACCTCCAAAAATTTTTACCAAACATGAAATTTAATAAACTTCTTAAATGTTTACAAATAATACATAGCATCATATGGTTTTTAAGATAGAATGGAGAACAATATGAAGATTATAACGGATTATATGAGTTTAAGTTTTATTCCTTGATTTATATTTTCCTCGTTTTACTTATTGATATTCCACCAGTTCTATAATGTTCAAGCAATTTGAGTTTAAAATCTCAAACACATAGCATTGTATTCTTGATAGAAAAAGTATAATTTTTTTTCAATGAAATTTAGAAAAAACAAGATTTTAAGTCGGAAATAAAAGGAGCATATTGGAGTGTCGATAATGATTAAATGTGGAAATTTTCCTATTTATGAGCTTCAACAAACTCAAGATTACAAGTATTATCTAGTTTTATTAAGAGACAACCCAATGAAATTAATTAAGAATTATAATATCCTAAATCTGAATAATAATATTGCTTTTTCATATCTATTCTTAAATCATTTTTATTTTATATCCTATCATGTGTTTGTGAAAATCAAGCATTGTACTAACAAAATATCTTTTTCTTAAACTAATGATATATTTTTTTGTATTCGTAAATGTGATTTTCATAAAACTATTTACTTTTTGACATATACATCGAAATTTAAAACTAAAAGTACGCATGTGGATAATTTTTCTACTCAAGATTAAAGTAAAAATATTTTGCATTAAAAAATTTTAATATAGGGTAATCTTTCATTAAATAAAACCTCTAATCTCTGATATTTTAGTTTCCCTTTTTATGACAAATAAATATATCAAAAGTCACATATACAATACAAAATTAAGAAATAGAGTATAGATTAACTTGAAAAGATATTTTTAGACTGAAAAAAATGGAAATTTCATCATTGCTATTTCAAGCTTTAATAGATACTTCACAAATTTTATTAATATATTAATTAATTATTTTTAAAAGTATCAATATATCACCTGTGATATATTAGGAAAAATCAAAATCATTGATTCGGATGAAAATTTCTGTTGAAAAAAATGTTTAACATGTTTCACACAGAGTATAATTAATCTGGTTAACGTAGCAACTATTACTACTTTTAAATTTTATACTCAGAATTAAACGACTATTTATTCAGGGTAGTTAAATGTATTTTAAAACAAAGTATGTAATTTACAATTAAAATATTTTAAAATTTACTAATTTGCTTATCTAGTGCATGAGTGTCATCAAGATCAATAATAGACTCATCTATAAAAAGAAAAATTTGTTTTCAGTAAAGTGCATTTTAATATTTAAAAAAGATTTATGTTAATGAATAATAAAATATAAAACGTATTTCTATTTACTAAAACATATTTTTACAAAATATGAATTCAACTTAACGAAACAAAATCTTAATTTTAAAGATGAATCTTTGATGAACACCATAAGTAAGAGAGAATTCTCGATATTCTTCATGTTGATTGTAAATAAAATATTTCAATGTTATTTCTAAGTTATTGAAATATTTTGCATAAAGTAAATGAAGCTAACATTATTTTTCTGAAAAATATCATGAAATAATCTAAAAATAAGGATAATATATTGATGAAATTTTTAAAAGAAAAACATTAAATTTGTCGCTAAGATATTCAAACGTCAATAAAATTGTATTATGAATATATTTAAAAATATCTTTCAAAATCAAGGTAGCATAAACTCCAAAACAAATTCTTAAAAAAATTTGAAATATTTTAAATATATCGGATACTTTTAAATGGAGAAATGATTTTTCTCCAGGTAAAATGAAAATCCTGCAGTTTTGTTTGAAATTTAAAGTGAAGTATAATTTTTGGGGCAAATAGTGAAAGATGAAAATATTCAGTAGAGTACCAATAAAAGAAATGATTATCTGAGGCACATCATGAAAGCAAACTTGTCTTAGAAGAAATGTGCGAATAAAAACAAAAAATTGAAAGATAGTGATATGTTATATAATACTTACCTTGAATAAAAGGTTTCTTGAGCTGTAAATCCTTGTTCCCAACAGGTCTGGAATTCATTTTTGGCACAAGAACGGTGGAAAGGCATTACGTTACATTTTATTCTATTATTTAATTTTCAAGACAGGTTTAATTAATCAGAAAAAATTGGCATAATATATTTTTATATATTAGAAATAAATCTAGCGGAGAATTTATCCAAATTAACTTTAGAAAGTATTACATCTATATATGTTTTGAAAATGGATCACACACAAGATTAATCATCAGGATATCTCTCAGTACCTGTGATAGCGGCAATAAAATATTTAGCTGCCTCGACAGCTGATGAACTTCCATGTTTTGTTGCTATATGCGATCACAATTATCGAGGCGATTTGAATAATTTAATGAATGTGCGAGTGACTGTCCAGGCATTGCACTTATCAAGGACAATAAGTGATTATGCAAATGACATATTGAATTGAGAGTTGAGGCTGAAAATTCTATCACTGCGTGATTTTCCATCATGTCAAAACGTTTTCTGGTCAATGCTTCGAGAACGTTTGATTTGAGGTCTTCAAAATTTCTTGAATAATTATTATAACTTCAAATAGTTTTAAATAAAAGCGAATTCTATGAAATCTCTGTAAAAACAAAGATATATAATATGATTTGATAAATTGCGGTATATTTAATTATTATTTACATTTTAGTAAATATTCATTTTTTAATAAATCAGCTACTCTGATTTGAAAGGAAACGAAACATTTGGACTTATTCCCTAATGAAACTAGTTCAACTTTAGAACGAGTTTCTTTTTCTAACATTGATATTAATAATTACTAAAAAATAACAATATTAAAGTAAGTTAATATTTTTTAATAGTAGAGTTAAGATTTTTATATTAAAATAAATTTTAAGTAAAGAAATGTAATCCCAGTAATACCATATTAACTTTTAGGAAATTGAAATAAACATTTGAGGCTGATTCAAGCCTGATTAAATGCAATAGATCATAGTATAAATTTTTTAGCCGTGTCGTAAATATATTGATGCAATTAAATAAGATGTTGAGGGGCTTTATTGTTAATATTTCTCATATATTTCATTATCTACTTGTAATTTACTGTTTTTGATTTTATTAAAATTATCTATATTTTAAAATTAAAAATATGACTCAAAATTCAAATTAAGAATTTCTCATTAGAATATTAATTTTAAAAAAAGCATGCATGTAACACCACCATACATATGTATGCTTATTTATATATATATATACTATATATATATATATATATATATATATATATATATACTTAAAATTGCTTAGATAATTTGGTAAAAGAACATTTCGTAATGCACAATTTTTTATTACTTGTAAATTTTTGTTTTCTGAAAATCTGCCTCATTTTTAGAACTATTTTCATATAATTCAAACTGGTGTTTGAAGCATAAACATGAATATGATATGAAAATCTAGAATAAGTTTATCATCAATATTTGACATATTAAGCAAAATAAAAAGCAATTAAATTATTTTTGTTTTAGAAGATTCCAACTATTAATATTATGAAAAAAATTTGTGTTCATTTAGATGCCTTTTTAATTAAAAAAACATAATAATATATTAAACAACTGGAAAATGATTACCTTATGTATACGAAAATTTCACATAAAAAACTTATATGAAAATAAAATTCTTATATTTATAAATTATAAATAATTATTTCTCATCCTATAAAATATATAAAGTACTCGTAATATTGCAACTATATTAAATATTATATATATATATATATATATATATATATATATATATATATATATATATATATATATATATATATATATATATATATATATATATATATATATATATATATATATATATATATATATATATATGGAACATTTTTGAGGTAAGATAAAAAATGTAATTTATAATTTAAATAATAATTAGCTTGCTTAAAAGAAACCTTGCTGCAGGAAGTTCTAATTTAAAACAGATTTACCCAAATATACTTAGGCTATATAATATATAATATAAAAATATTACTGAAAGCTTATAAGGCTACTTTCTATAATATTTTTTTATCTAATCAATTTCAAGTTTTAAGAATTACATCCAATTCATAGTACTAGAAGATAATTCAGGAATGTGATGATACTTTTTAAAACTCTTTTTCTGTCTTCTAATTTGCTCTTTATTCGAATTAAAATGCTTCAGATGTTAAATATTGTTTTAAAACTTAAAAATTTTGAATGATTTTCTTATAGATTGAAAATGTAAACATTGAAAAATCTTATTTGATTTTTAAAATGTAAGCATGTAAAAATTCATTTAATGTGCTTAGAAATAAAATGATAATATTTAGTAAAGATTATAACTATATATTTTGCTACTTTTTTTTAACTAGCTATTAAAATTAAAAATGGATTTCTAGTTTGCTTGATGGAATTCTTAGAAACTGAATGAATGTTTCATACCTATTCATAAAATTTATTTAAAACTTTTAAGTAAGTTTTAAATTGTAATTTTAATTAATAATTATCTTAAATTTGTAAGAAATTTTAGAACTTTTTCAGCACAATTTATTCCTAAAACACACAATTGCAAATAATGCAATGCTAGAATAGTATATAATTTAGATGTTATTCAGCTGAGTAGACATGGATATACCGTATAAATTGTTTAACAGTTGCATGTATTTTGATATTAAAAGATTACTAAATAATTGCAAAAAGGAAAAATAAGGAAACGTTAGTTACAAATCCAATAAGTTACTTAAAAGTTCACTGTAAATTTTTTTCGTCAGCATTATATATTTTTTTTATGTAATCTGAAAAATATGTAAATCAGAGAACAATATTTTAGACTTACTTTACTTTCAATTTCAAAAGGTCAGTATTTAAATTTTCACTCACAGTCTTTTCTTACATTTTAAAAACAATTTCTGTTTCCTATTATTTATAATTATTATAACCCAATGAAGACCCATTTTTTTAAATTTCAAACAATTATTATTGATATATTAAAAAACATATGCTTGCAAATTATAATTTGCCCAATAAAGTTAAAGATACTCACCCTAACATCAAGATCTTCAACTCGTTCATCAACCAAATTTCCAGTCCCAAATAATTTGGTCTCACGCTTGACACCAAGCTGAGATTCACCAAGCATATTGAAATAACCTCACTCAGAGCATTAAAAAAATTAAATATTCTCAGAAAATTATTTGGTTCAACATGAGGTTCCAGACCGAAGACCTTCCTAAACACTTACACTCCACTTATCAGACCAGTTCTAGAATATGCATCACCAATATGGGCTCTAGCATCCTCCTCATCAAAAGAAAATATTAACACCGTTCAATACAGAGCAGCTAAACTCATCATAGGTACAGTTTCCTCAACTAATAACCTGCGTGCTGAATCTGAAAGTGGTCTCACACCACTTGAAAACAGACGAAAACTGGCCACCATTGAATTCACCAATAAAATTAGGAGCAACAACCAGGAATACATCTCAAATGTTACTTTTCGTGCCTGGACCAACAGGGAGAGGTTAAAAGATCCTCTATTCTTCAATATGACAAATACATCAGAAGCAGCATCAGTCTTAACCACACATTCCTTGACATTATTGAAGAACCACCTTTTGCTGTCAAACCACCACTTACCGTTAACCAGAAGAGACCATTTGGAGAAAAGGCGTGGAAATTATTGCCAAGCTTTCTAAACCAGACCTTCTCACCGCTTACGCTGAAGGCTCTTCCAACTCAAAATGCGACAGGGGAGGTTCTGGCATTTTTCTTATCCTTCCAGACAAAACATCCCTCAAACATCGGGTTGGAGCTGGAAAAATTGCCTCCAACTTCACCAGTGAACTGATTGCCATAAGGGCAGACCTTTCTCTTTACCTCACACAGTCCCCTCGAATGGCCTCAACATATTCTCTGACAGTAAATATGCTCTGGAGGCCAGTAAAGGAGGTAAAACGAGATTTGCTCAAGACATCAATGCGCTTCTGTCCACCATAGTTGTAAGGAAGAAAACCTGCACTATCCAAGGGATCCCTGCACATGTTAACATCGAGGGAAATGAACTGACGGACTCCCTCGCCAAGGATGCTAAGAATATCAATTCCTCTCCCACAACTACCACTTGCTTCGATGCAAACGCCGTCACAAGGCATTAGCTCTGCGGGGGACTAAGGAAAAAATAGTGCGTACCGGAACTTAATCCTGAGCATGGTATCACCTCTACCATCAATAGGATGCGGACTGGGCACATGAGGGGTATGAAAACCATGGTCGGTGGATCTAGAACATACGCAGAAAGCAGGCATTGCACAGGAGTTCGGCTGGATTCGAGGCATCTCAACAACTGCATCTCTGTTTCCTCGACCCTCTTCAACATCAACCCCAACTTCTGCCATGACACCCTTAATACGACAAAAAAAGCTGAAGATGTGGCCAGGGCAGTGCTCCATGCCTTTGGTCCCATATGACTTGCCTTATTTTTACCTTTTCTTTTTTTTCTATTTGCACTTGTCACACGACAACAACAATAAAGCATATAATTTTTTATCATATTTTAATATTTTGCAAATATTAAGTTTGTCACTTTCAAAAATACTTAAAAGTTCTTTTCTTTTATTAGATCTTCTTTAAAATATATTTTGTAAATTATCTTTTCGAATTCATATAATTTAGTTAATGCCAAACTATATATATTACTACTTTACTAATTTTTTCTAAATGTTGAATTTTAGTCTCTCAAGTTTTTTAAAAATAAAACAAAGATATTTCCCACTAATATTGTTCAAAAAGAATTTAATAACTATTTGTTGAGATTTAAATTAGATGTTGAAATGTGAAGAATCAATTGATGTAATAAAATTATACACAACAGTATTCACTTTGAGTGATTAAAATTTTCAGTTCAAATGAAAATCATATGAACATGAAAATTTCATGTGTTAAAACTTATACAAAAGTTTAGTAATTAGATCATTATTTTTGGAAGAAAATGAGTTTTTCCCGTATAAAAAATTGAAATGTGTGGGTATTAAATGTAAAGGCATTATATTTATATGCCTTTTCAAATACTCAAAAATTGCTTCAACGATGAGTAAATATACTTAAATATAAGTAGGAAATAAATAATTCATTATATCTAAATGTGTGTTTTTCTCAGTATATATAAATTCTGAAATAAAAACTCAAAACTTTACAAACATCTATTCTTGAATTATTTACATTGAAGCAAATATTTATTTAGCTAAGCGTGGTCTTTCTAACTGTTTGCCATTTCCGAGATAAAATTCCTCTCCAAGAGCAGAGGGTAACAGATTTTAGAAACTGCGGAATCAGGACCGGACAACTCTTTTATAGCTTAAACGGGGGATCATATATCATCCTCATGGCAAGTAACGTCCTCTTTTTAGGCTGTAAATACAATAACGGAGGAAGAAAAAGAATTCGAACTCTGACAGTCTCCAACACAACGTGGATTGTAAGACAGTATTTGTAAGAATGCAACGCTTTAAATAGCTAGTCTATGAAAAATGCCTTTTTTGATGGTAGCCTTGGGGATATCGTAGGTATTTTATAGCGTTTAACACGTATGTTTTATTGCTACCTGGCGTTTTATCACCGAATTCTACTTTTCAACAAGTGTCTGTCCGTAGTTATAGCATGTGAGTGAAATAGTTTTATCGTGAACGCATTAGAATGTCGTAAAATCCACACGTAGGAAGGCAAACTATTCAGACAGTCAATTAATAATTCATTGCTATTGTATTGTAAATTTTTAAATTTCCTTTAAAATTGTTATACTTGATGAAAAGAAGTATTATTCATTAATTGTTATATTAACCGTTAGAAATTTATCGTAATATTTAATTAAATGTACCATAAATTTTAAATTTTGGTTACAATTTTATTAATAGTTAAAATATTTATCAAACGTTATTTATTTGAAAATATTATATAGTATAGTATAATGTAATAGGCACAAGATAGCCATTTACGGAATACTTGTTAAGTAATAATATTTTTAATTTTAACTTTCCCTTGTTTATTCATCATTAATCTTCAAATAAATAATCACACGATTCATAATCACTAATAAATAATTCCTGATTAATATTTAAGAAGTATCTTTTACGTTATAATATTCTTTAAATATTGTATTCTATAATTATCATTAATCATTTAGATTCAGTAAATGCGTTCACATTAATTTAGTGAAATGTATAAATTACATAACCATTAATGTTGCTAAATTATTGAATAATTGCACAAAATCAGAATAATTCTCAGATCAAACAGTAATGGGACCTTAAATGTATTATAATAATAAGTGTGTTACAGCTCTTCACTACAATTTTACTCTGTTACACAAATACGTAACAATATAATGTTTCCCGAAATAAATACTGAAACATGTCTAATTGTAAAATTTTACTGCAAAATAAAGTGATATTCATCCAAAAAATATATTTAAATATGAGTCTGCTTACTTTCTCAAAACAACACAAAAAGTTAACAATAACTCATTTAGCATCTAATAAATGCTACAATTTCTAATGCTCATTTGCACTAAAATGTTAAGTAATAAATTGCGGAGATATTCAGATATAAAGAGGATATTTTAAGAGAAGTTTAATGTAATAATATTCATAGTATAATATTTGTTAAAACAAGTGTTAAAACAATTACTTAAGTGTTTTTTTTAATGAAATGTTTCCTAAAATGATGTTGCAAAAATACTACAATGATTATTTTTAAGTAAGTCTTGATAATTATAAGTTAAAGGATTGCAAAATTTTAATAATATGAAATAAAATATATAAATATTTAAAGACTATTGAGAGTAAAAACTTTTATTTAACATGTAAATGTCACTACAGATATTATGTTTACGTTGTATGTTCCATATGCCTATCATTATTGACTATGGTTATGGAGCAAAAGTTCTACAGGATTCGTAGAAGTGTTGGAACATCGATGCTGTCGATAAGTTCCTGAATGACAATTTTTAGTTCAGTAATGACTTTGGGATTATTTCTGAACACACACATTCTGTAACTTGCTCCAATAAATATAAGTTGTATGCATTTATATAAGGTAATATGATTGACATATATATATATATATATATATATATATATATATATATATATATATATATATGGTTATATAAATTTGGTTGAATATGATCCATACCATACCAATGGATTCTGGATTCCGTGAAGCCAAAATGCCGTTCCCAAATTTGTCTTCCGGTACACCAAACACCCTTTTGCTCCAAATGGGTGGAACTCCATCTTGCATTAAGCACATGTTACCGAAATTTGGGGCACATTGATAATTGAGAGGAAATATTTTACCAAATCCGTCACAAGTCTTTTAGTAGCCACCAAGACATCAACGAATTTCGCACAGATTATTCAGTGAAAGGAGATTGAAAACTATATAGACTCCCCTTCAGGTAAAGAAACTTTTCAATCATGAAATATGGATTCTCAGTCTTCCAAATGTGCAGATTTTGCTCATTGAAGAACACCAATCGATCAAAGAGAGCATCGTTGCAAAAGTAAACTATATTGTTGTTAAATAACATTTTTCATTAAAAATATCATTGCTAAATTTAACTATATTTAAAATTCATGTTGGCCAGTTTTTTCAACAATAGTGTTGGCGAAACTTAGCCACTTTTCCATTACCATAAAGTTTAGTAAGTGCTAGGCTTGAATTTCGTTTGGGAAGAAATGCATTTTTTCAAGTACAATTTGTCACATATTACCATCTGTTGTGCAGCTCATCAGACCGATTTCAGTGGTCTGGTTTAAGACGTAGCGTACTTTCATATCATACTTTAACCGGTGTCTTCTTCAAGCACTCTGTTGCAAACTTCCTTTGAGCAGCAATCGTATTGTTATTGCTCACACAGTAATACTTTTCCAGTGATATAAGCATAGGCTCTTTGAACTGAGACACTTTCATTTTCAAATGACCAACAACAAGCCTAAATGAATACTAGGTCACTGTGGTCTGTATGGTTAAAGCATCTTGCAAGTTCTCGAAAAGTAGAGATTTCAAATCTCGGCTTAACTGAAGATCCGTAGATTTCACAAAAGATGGATGGTTCATATTTAATAGGTAGTGATCGCAATGTCTTTCAAGTGAAATGATACCTCTGGTGACAGCAGGCCAAGTATTGAGGGTTTTCCGCCTTGTCTCTGCTTTAAAATCACGATGACTCCACTGACTGCTTCTATCTAACTAATATACATCCCAACTCAGGGTTAGACAAAAAGAAGCATGCTAGTGCAACCACAACAAATGAATATTAATGCAAATCACGCCAAGCAATGAGGCACGAAGTTTAGACTTCATCACGCCAATCCTTCAGATCTTATTGATTTCATTTAGTTCAATTATCACCATACTGTTCCATTTATATAAAGCAGAAGTCTGCATTTTTTTATTTTTCATAAACTTACTTATCTAAAATGTATTGTTCTTAAAAAATAATTTTGATTGTTTTGTTAAGAAGTTTCACGAGTTAAATTAGCTAAATCATGTAAATTGTGTTTAAATCCTTAAAATTGATGTATTGCTTCGGAATAAAAATATAATGTAAGATAAAAAAAAATCAAGTCTTTTTAAATCTAAAAAGTTTCTTGTATTAATTATAAAAGAATAACTTGAATGTATTTAGGAATAAGTATCATCAAATATACATTATTTGTAAGAGAAATTAAGAAACCTTTTTAGTTATTTCTATGAACAATGAATCATGCAAAATTTTAATTACTGAAAAGGGAAATGAAATTAAATACTATTTTAATAAAAATAAAATTTATGAAATACATATATATTTATATTTTGTTTTGTTAAAATAACAGAAAATATGTCTATATATTATGTCATTTTAACATTGTCAGATAGTTTGGTCACCAGATTCATTCTTTAGTGCTATCCAGTATGTATGTATATATATGCTATCCTGCATATATTTACTACATATATGCTGGATAGCACTAACACTATAATAACTAGATAACATCCAGATATTTACAATTGACGTTATAGATGTAATGAAATTGAATACTGCAAAGGTAGATGTAATTTTTTTATCGAAAAACAGAACAGTAATTTGGATTCTTAATCTTAAATCTATGTGAGAAATATGGAGTCGTGATGAAGATTCCGTTACCACAATGGATGTGATTGCTTTTACTACATCAGTATAAGTTTGAATATCAATTGCTGAATATCGGTTAATGACTTTCAAAAGAAGTTGCTGCAGATACTCAGGTAATTCTTAATTTTTCTTAGACTGAGTCCTGAGTTTTTAAGATGGAAATGTACACCCGGCAAGCTCTCAATGGTACTACTCCAAAAAAGTGTCTTTGTCAAAATCTTGATTTAAGAACTCCATCAAGCAAATTTGGGAGAAAGAAAAATCTCTTTTCAATCTATGTCGGTTACTTCAAGGCTCTGAGGCAAATTGAGGTATGATTTTGGACACCAATACTATAGAGCTTGTTTTAGTACCTTGAAGTAATATATTTCTTCTCATTATTAAAAACCTGACATCAGATTCTAATAACATCAGATCTGTGAGACAGGAATACCCCACGCCAGTGATAATTCAAGCAACACTTAAATGCACTCATTTTAATTTTGCTAAAATAGTGGGTGATGCTCAAAAGTAAATTTGAGAACCATATTCCATAATTGGTGTGTTTAGAGGGGTATAATGGATTCTGAAGGGATTGGCATTTGCTCATCAACTCATCAATGTCTAGTAATATATATATATATATATATATATATATATATATATATATATATATATATATATATATATATATATATATATATATATATATATATATGGTTGGTGCGTATGAAACGTCGGATTCTCTTTACATGCGGACGTTTTCCTCCCTGTTTTCGTTATACTTTTGTATTTGGCATAACCTCATTCATACTCGTATTGTCCATTGCCAGAGACTCATTTCAGCAAAATAGGTTTTCTCGAAGGTCTTCCCTTTTTTATTTCTTTTGAGTTTATTGCCGATATGAATTCTGCCGACATTCGCGTCATTTTCTTATATGAGTTCAAACTTGGTAATAGTGCTGCAAAAGCTGCACGCAACATAAACCAAGCGTTTGGGGAGAATACGGTTAACGATCGGAAAGTGCAGCGTTGGTTCGAAAAATTTAGGACTGGCGATTTTTCACTGCAAAATGAGCCGCGCGGAAGACCCAAAACGTCTGTGAAGAATGATGACCTGAAGGCTCTAGTGGAAGCGGATCCAGCCGTATCCACGAGGGAACTTGCTATCAGGATGAAAGTTGACCGTACAACGATATTGAGACACCTTTCTGAGATTGGCAAGGTTAAGAAGATGGACAAGTGGGTACCGCACGCACTGACAGAGCGAAATAAGCTGGATCGGTTAAACGTATGCTCATCATTGCTAACCCGATTTCATCGAGAGCCATTTTTCGATCGGATCATTACGTGTGAGAGCTGTTTTTAAGGGGCAAACACTATGAAAATGAAGACAGTCTAAAAAACTCGATATCAGAGTTTATTAATTCTAAAGACCAAAATTTTTTTAAGACAGGCATCTACGCTTTAAAATCTCGTTTGGAGAAGTGTATTGAAGCGAATGGAGCATACTTTGATTGAATAAACAGCTTTTGAAGAAAGATATGCAGTTTTATACAATCACTTAAGAGTCCGACATTTCATACGCACCAACCTAATATATATATATATATATATATATATATATATATATATATATATATATATATATATATATATATATATATATATATATATATATATATATATATATATATATATATATATATATATATATATATATATATATATATATATATATATATAATAATAAAAGTTGTTATCCTACGATCATTTTTTATCAAAAAACACAAAGAATTTAAGAAATGAAAACCATAACGTTAACCTAGATTATATATCTCATGTTACTTTTACATTATTTTTCCTGCAATATATTCCAATTAATTTCATTGATTTCAAATATGTGATATACTTCATTGTAATTAAAAATAATTAAGGAATGCGACGCTTAGATTGAAATTATATAATTTGTTTTAAAGTAAAATTTTGATAGAAATACACAATTTTGCTTTCAGTAATTTAATGATTGCTTTTAGTGCCATTCAATTAAATATATTTAAAGTTGCACAAAGCGTAGTAATTACTGCAGGCAAGGCAGAAGTACTTTGGGGTTAGATATTGATTATTATATTCGACATTCGCACAATATTTCATATTAAATATTTATGGCAAATGTATTCTCGCTTAGTCCCTTTATCAAGTTGCAATATCGTCGTTTGATGGTATTGTGAACTTATCGATATACTGAATTAAAAGTAGTAAAATGTATTAAAATATCACTCTATACTAATATTAAAATACTTCAGTTATTCGGTGTATTTCATAAACTTAATAAACTTTCTTTATACTTGGTTTTTATGTAAATATAAAATAAATAATAAAAAAGCATCTATTAATAAAGATTTAGAAAAACTAGGATTTAGAAAATTCCTTCTCATACAATCTTCCTTTTACTAGTTTAATAATAAATCTTCTTCATGTAAAATTAGCATAATATGGAAGTAATTTAGGTAAGTTATATTACTTAAGTGTAATTATTTTACAAAAATGCATTCGGAATCTCTCAATTTGAATTATTTTAAATTAATACAATGGTTTCAGTGAAAAATATGGAGTCTCCGAAGATAGTATTTGATGAATAATAAAATTCCCATAAAAGTGAACTTTATAATGATGATGTATCACATGATTTAACTGTTAGCTTAGAATTTAATGTGTTTAAAGAGCAAAACCTATAGCTAGTTTCTTATCGAAAGAAGTTCTAGTTTACTGAGTTCAATTCTATAAAATAACTCCGTATTAAGTTTCAGTTTCATTGTATACTGCTTTGTTTGATTCTTTATAAATGAATTCATAAATAAAGGGCTCCTTTAATGAACACAAGTCAAAAAATATGCTTATTGTACTAAATAAACGTGATTTTATAGTACTTTTTCTTTCTAAATGATTATATTGACTTTTATTTCTTTACTGTGTTGATGAGACCTTAACTTTTTTTACTAATAGTTTCTTTACCACTTTATATCATTTCTGTATGTTATTGTGCTGCATCTATAAAATTCAATTTAATATTTTTGTTATGTCTGACAAATCATTAAATCCAAAAGTAGCATAATTTTCAATAGAACACAAGCTAAAATGTGAAATACTCTGTTTTATTATTTGTCTCCGGCTTATTTTGTGATTTTTTGCCATTATTTTTGAATGAAATATAAATGAATATTTTATACCGTTCGTTTCATCTTAGAATATATTTTTATCCGATTCACATACAATCTCAGTCTGTTACGTGCTTAAACTTTTAGATATTAATCTCTAGAATCTAAATCATTGACTATTCGAGAGGTTTGCACTTAAAATACAAAAAAGTATGTAATATAAATAATTTTTTTAAATATATATATATATATATATATATATATATATATATATATATATATATATATATATATATATATATATATATATATATATATATATATATATATATATATATATATATATATAATATATATATATATATATATATATATATATATATATATATATATATATATATATATATATATAATATATATATATATATATATATATAATATATATATATATATATATATATATATATATATATATATATATATATATATATATATATATATATATATATATATATATATATAATATATATATATAATATAATATATATATATATATATAAATTAATTTCTTATTCATGTTAGTGCCTCAATTGACATGTGCTTTGCACATGGATTTTAATAACCAATTTTAGTTACAAATATAGTTATTTTTCCTCATTTCTAAAGAGAATCAATAGATTTAAATTGCAAAGCCTGAAAACCTACATTTTCAGTTTAGAGTAGGAAGTAAAGAATATTTACATATAAAATAATATTAACTAAACTATCAAAACTGGTGGAGTTTAATGGATTTAAGCTACTTCAATTTGTGTTTCTAAGTAGAAAAAATCCATTTATTATGCTATGACATATAAATATCATTGTTATTTATACAAATTGAATGGCCGATAATAACAGTTCTTTGTTTTTGTATTAAATAAAAAAAAGTTATTTTATTATCAAAACCTATTACTTGAAGGGCATTTCCATCAAACAAATAGTCTGATTGTTTCATTTAGCGAATATATCCGCTGGCTTGATGATTGCATGTTTATATTAAGCAATGTCTCAAGTCCATTACATCTGCTCTCAAATGTCGTTTTTGTCGCCTATATCAGGGCATGTTTCTCCATTGGCTAATATTCCAAGCCGTTAAACAGCTTTCGCGAGAATGAATGTAGGCATCAGGAGGTCTATGCAACATAACATCTCCCATTTATCTACCCTTAATGAATAGATGCCGAGAAAGAGGTATTTCGGTCATACTCGAAATGTATCGTTATGATAGAATATCGTCTAATGAAATCTCTATGGCAACAGTTCCGGACCCATTTGAGTAAAAGTGGATTATGGGAGTGCGCTGTTTTCCATATATTTAACCTAAGAAATTCGAATCTAAATGTCAGTTTTTCATTGGATTTTAGGAAACTTCTTTGGAATGTAATAATCAAAGTATGCCATATTTTCCTAAGGATAATTAATACAGGTTATAAATATAATTTTATTACACAGTGAATATGTCACATGTATATTTATTATTTCACAATTTATTATTAGTAAAATTAATTCGAATTTGGAACACGTTTGATTCGGTGTACACGTCAAGTTTGATTTTAAATTTCTTTCTAATGCAAAAAACTCTAGCACTTTAAAATTAAATAAGCGAGAGTATTTTTTAAAACATTATACATGACGATACTAATTTTTATATAAGTTTTTAGGTTATAAGAATATAAACTGTCTTACAACTTATATCAGTAATTTAATTTCTTCTAGATGACCAAATATTCTTTATTTGACAAAAACCAACGTGTTGTGAGACATTTTAATTTAATCTTAATAATCGTTAATATTATTTATAATTATATTCATTTATTATTGATTATACTGATGAAAATATTTATTGAGATTAATTAGGTTTACTTTATGAAATTGTTTCTTCATTTTTATTTTATAACTCACAAACTCTTTTGTTATTTCCTATCAACATAAAATAAGAAAATTAGAAGGTGTATGATTGGCCATGTAGGGGAAATTGGTAGGAGCTCTGAAAAGAAAATTAAATCTTGTGTAGTATTCTACTGTTAAATGTTGTGTAGTGTCCATAAATTGCGGATTTAAAATATTATTTAAAACGCAAAATAATCCATTAAATATATTTTGATTACATATTTCCAATTTTTTAGGGGTTTCCTCTAAGTTTGTTTGATATCCGTTAAGGATTGAATAGTGTCATATTCCAAAAGAAGTAATTAATTTTTATTTATATACATTCCATTAGATATTTATAAGAAGCATACAATTAATATTAAAAAGTTGTGCTGTATGTTTTTTCATCATAATATAATTTTGCGTGAATTATTAATATTATGTTCGAATGATGCATAATGAATGGGTGTACAAATAATAGAATGATACTCTTGTTGTTGGTTTGATTCACTTTTTCACTTACTTTAAATGTAGATAATAAATGTGAAAAGAGAGAGACTATTTTATTTCTTATCATTTTTTTCCAATTTTAAAATATATTTTTCAAATATTGAAACTAATTAATTCATGTAATTTTTGCGCAGAATTGTATACCTTATTACAAATTTAGAGACATAAAATAAAGCATATGATGCATAATAATATATTTTTATTACAGTGATATTAATATAGCTAAAAATAATGTTTTTATTCCCTTATACATGCATAAGTTTTTGTATTGAATTACAAAAATTTCCCAAGCATGTAAAAGTTATTGCACTTCTCGTGAAAAAACTCTTAGAACTCTGATTATATATTTATTTAAATTATTGATTAAATCTTTTCTTTTAAAATGAATACATTATTTTTATATATTTTTACTTAAATTACTGTGTTTTCTGAAATTTTTAATATATTGCCTTGGTGTAAACTGCATTGTTGAAAAGCATTTTTATGGAATTTAGTTTGCTTCATATGTTATCAATGCGCGCCAAAGACTCTTAAGTTTGTGGGGAAATGTATTTTTGTATTTTTCAGTTCAATTAATTTATTTAATCATAATTTATTGAAAATTGCTTGGATAAGTTGTTATTGCAATTCTGTTTCAGTTTGACAAAAAAACATGCGTGGATAAGTACTGAGTGATTTTGCTTACATACACTATAGAGCTCAATTTTTAAAAAATGCATTTAATTTCACTGAAGCGTTGTATTAAGCATTGAAATTAATTTCTTTTTATTCTATATATACGTAAAAATCAACACATTTCTACGAAAATACTTAAAAGTAACACAATCATTAAGCTTAGTATCGATTTTCATTCCTAATAAAAATACAATCTCTCTAATTTTTTTACACTTACAGAAAAAAGTAAGAAGCCGTAAAAGAATATACTTCTTCCCTTAAAAAATATATGAGACAGATACAGAGTTTAAAACTTTATTAAAACATTAGATTGTCTTTTAATTATTTAGATTTTAAGTGTCTTCTGTCCTTAGAGTACACAATTTAGACGGTTCTTTTAAATAAATTCTGTTTATTTGAATTTATATAATCATCATGTCAAATAAGACTATTCATGTATTTGAAAAAGTACTGTAATGCAAAAGCACTGATCATAAATGAATGAATAAATTAAGGAATCTTGTAAAATTCCCCTAGAGTGAAAAGAAGTAATACTCATTCGAAGTCACTGCTCAGACATAAAATAGAGCAACAGTGTGAACCTAAAAGGCTACGCCCACTGGTGTACTTCTACACTGATTCATACGGTTGTTTTTTATTTAAAATGTTCTTTTCTAATTATGGTATATAAATTATATTTACAATATTCTGTTTAAATTACTTACATTAGGCATAAAATTCCATTTAAAAATTTCTTACAGACTTTTTCTCTATCCATTTCTTATTTTTCAGTTAATTACAAATTCTATGAAATCAAAATTCATTTATATAATATTATAAACTCAATATATTCTATAACTTGCAAAGGAACAGCGAAAATAGAAATGAGGATTCATTTCTTGTCGTGCTTAAAATAACTATTATGATTTTAATGAATATTCCAATCGTTTCATGAAAATAAATTCCTAGTTTAAAATTTTGTTAATCATTTAAAATTTTATTTTCATTTTAAATTTAATAGATTGTGTTAAAGAGAGAGAGAGAGAGAAGTCAATGTATTAAATGTAATAAACCATAATAACTTTTTATTCAAATAGATTTTTACTATTATACCAAATGTACAATTGCACCAATAATAGTATACTTAAATTCAAAGGAATTTAAATTTTAAGATTATCAGTATAAAAGAGTAAACACGTGATTGTGATTCGAAATAGTGATAAATGAAACGCATTTGTGTTATGTATTATATTGTTTCAAAAACGCATTTTAGTTACTTTCTCTAGAATACAAATCAATTTTATTATTGAAATGCTTGACAAATTTAACAAAAATTCTATTTTTAAAACTAAAGCACAAAAATATGTTTTACTTGAAAACAAAAAAATTATTTATATCAATTCTTAAGAAAAACATTGGACTGGATCGATTTAGTGCATAAACTTTTTAACAAATTGTGTTGTAAATGAATCATAGTTTTTGGTCATTCCAAAATCAACATCCCTAAAATTTAGGCTAAAAGAGTGTGACTTATCATATTTTTAGAATAAATTATTACAGGAAGGTGAAAAAAATTCAATTATTATTATTATCATCAGCAGTTTGCAGTCATAAAAAATACGGTATTGGCTATTAAAATTGCATCACCAGGAAAAGAGCAAGTAACAAAAAGATGTACTTTGAACTAATATATTATATTAAAAATACTAAGTGATTCAATTTACAAGAATTTAAGGACCATTGGTTTTCAGAAGTTAATACAAAGAGCAACCATCTCTATCAGCCATAACAGAACTTTTACGACTGTGGTTTGAGTCAAATATATATTTGATAGTATATAAAGATGCAGCTGTCTATGTTTCTTCAGTATCATATTGCAGTTTATTTACAATAATGAATGGTATATGGGGACAAACAAATAGCCCTTGGCAACAACTGACTAATCGTTTTCTATTAGTGAGAGAGCTGGAGAGCGTTTTGACAAGGTAACAGCTAAACACACTTTCTTGGCCGAAGAAAAATCATAATACCAGCAACATCTTGTCTTGCCTTACCCAACTGAAATCTTGCGTTTTATAGGGTTCGAAGGAAAAAGTGACAAGAGCTGTAATGTAATAGAAATATAATGGTCACTTTACAACTTCTGTTAATAGGAACAAAAAGTGATGAGACTTAAATCCTAAAATATCCTTCGAGGTGACAAGCTAAGAAGATGATATTGAATCCACTGTAGATATATGCGTTCTCTACATTGCGAACAAACACGATAGTGATCATCATGATACTGTACTCAAAACTGAGTTTCGAATAAAAACATGTCACTCTATTACTGCGTTAAGTTTTGTCATTAGTCACATCACTGATGGCCTTCTTGTATATGATGTATTGTCAAAGACAGTTGAAGACATTATTAACCTGATGACAGTCCATGTTGCTGAAAACGTAATAGAACTTTTCTTACGGGTACTTATTATCTTCAAAATGATTCGATTTATTAACTCTTGGCTCATGAAGTGGCTTTACAATCCATTAAGTCCATCCGGGTAAAATATATGTCTTCATGGCTCTTAGTGATAACAGTCACAGTAATCAAGTATGTATGACCGAAGTGAGCTCATCGATTCAATGTTCTGCAGACAATCATGGCATTTAAACTTAGGTGAGAAGTAATGCTTTGATACGATAATCTGTAATTCCCATATGGAACAAATCAATCTCTATCAAAGTCAGAATCTTGCTGATAAGAATTTATATTTCTTGCAGAAAAATCAGAACATTTCAACTAGCAAAAATGTTCAAATATAATTTTTGTGTGATTATCTAACTTTACTGTTTCTTCTTTTTATAGATATTGCTATCGCTGCTTGTTTTTTTTTCAGGAATGTTTTGAAAAGCTAACAATTATCACCTCACAAGATCTTGTCATGTAAATTTCCAATTGTGTTACCCCTCTTCCTATAACAGCTATTTCAATGGCCTGCAGTTTCTTTAATAAATAATTATAAAATAATTTAAACATAATGTTTGTTTATTTTACGCTAATATTTTATTTTTTATTCAAATGATAAGATTTTTGGTTTAAATATGAATTCAATGTTTATAGATATAAGTAAAATAGTTTTTGAATTAAATCAACCAATAAATTAACAGGAAAAGGATTTAACACGTATTCAAGCTCAAAATAATTCAATTACAAACCAGACTTGCTTAATGTAATATAAGTAATCAATTATGGTAGAGAAAGACACCGGGTGATTAATTATCTTTTCAGCTAGAAAAGCTCTTGTTGAACCAGAAGCAAGAATTCTTCAACTCAATGCATTTATTTTTATTTTGATACAGGCTTCAATTTAACAGCCGCTTCTTTATAAATATTTCTTGAATAACAAGTTAGCAGTAACTGGTAGCATCTTTTGTCCAAAGTGTTGAAAATTAAAAATATTGTATATTAATCTTTCATTTTTTACCAGTATAACATTTTAATATAGTAATAGATGCCTCTCGATTTTTTTAAATTTATGTTAAATAGAGTAGTTTTTTTCTTGTAGTTTTGGGATTATAGAATTTCATGTTTTTCGTAAGAATATCTTCCAAAAATTTACAAATTCAAATGAAAGTAAATACCTGTAAAAAATAATGCTTGCTATTTTTTTGCAGATTGAAAGATTGCACTTTCTTATTTCATATATGGTATTTAAAAACGTCTACAAAAAGGTTAAATATTGGATACTAATAACATTTAAATGCGTATATTATACAGTTATTACGGATTCTTTACACAATTATTTTAATAAACTTAATAATTTGCTATGTTTTTAACATTTATGAATTATACTTAATAAAATACATGTACTAAATAAAATACATGATTTCATATTTCCCATTGTAGCAAATCATTCCTCGAAATTGAGCTGTTTTTATAAATTGTTAATTAATCCAGTCTATATTAAATCATATTTAATCTTTATCTTACTATTTAAGCAAATCTTCATGCAAAATCTAAAATTGACATTAAATATAAATAGCTTCAATCTACAATTGAAACATAATCAATATTGTTATATGTCGAGGCTTTTTATAGAGAAAAATATACGCGCAAAAAAATGCGTAAACATTATTTTTCTTTTTCGGCACAGCTTTCTTAAGAGCCTTGAAGGACAACCATAACCGAAAGCTTCTTTTCTAAGCTCGCTCCATAAGTTTTTTATGGGCAATTAAAACATGATAGTAAATGTTTAATGCTTCTACCACCACAGCGTTGGTTAGATCATTAAGTGGGACTTCTTTTCTTAATATTTTTTGTCTTAAGATTCTCCTTTAAGGCTAAGAAGCATTTTATTTTACCTTTTTCGTATGTTTGTTTATTCATTATTTATTTTTATGCATACCTCCTCTTTATTCAAATGCTTTTCAGAACTAAAGGAAAATGCTCTTCTTATGTAATTCGCTTTACCATCAAAATTAATCAAATTTAAAATTTCTTTTAAGAATACTTTATTAATGCGGGATTATATAAAGACACTAGTCAATAAAAATGAGTAATTTTAGTCCTCAATTCTTAACTTTTTTATACTTTTATATAGCTTAGAAATTTTTACTTTTCAGAGAAAATTCGCTTATTATCTATTATAATTTTTATAGATTTATTTCTAAAAAAATTACAGTCAAAATCTAGAATAAAAAATATTGTCTCGCGATGTGCTAAATATATTTGTAACGTCGTTATATTTAATGTGTTTTTTCAACTTCAGTTTTTCATGAGCCTCTGACGATTAGAAATTAAGTGTTTTATATTAATATTAATGCCTCATCAATTCATTGAGGGAAATATCCATTTCGTTATTCTGCATTTATATAACGGTATCTGAAATTTAAATGGTTAAGTAATTATTTTTTTGCAGACATAAAAAAGTTTTTTTTTTGTTTATAATATTTTAGAAAGTGTAAAAAGTTTTTACTATAATTTATAATATTACAATCAGATACATTTTTCTTCATATCTCGATGTTTTACTTTACATTAAAGTGACCAAATTTTCAATTTTGTTAATAAGTCAAGAATTATGTTCATTTTAAGAGTTGGGTGTATGAACAATTGAATTGATTTTATATATACTATCACTATAAATTGATGAAATATTTTAAAATCACCATGCATCATATAAAAGACTGTTCATTGCAATGATTGTGATGTTAATCATTTATAAATTTAATTCTGAATTAAAATCTTTATTAGTGAAATTATGGGATTCACCTCTTTTTAACTTGGATACTATTATCACGTAATTAAGATAGGTAATGTTATCAATAACACACATATTCAGCATTGCATTTTGCAATATTTTCGTAAGAACATTGCATTGCTTGTTAAAAAAATGTCTTCCTTTGTCTAAGAACTACCCCGACATTGTTAATAATACCACATTATAGTAGAGTTGATTTATTTTCACATGAATATATACTTACACGTAATCTAAAATTTAAATACTCGGAAAATAATCAATAATTTATACCAGCATCTGTTACTTTAATTTGATGGCGTACTATTGATTCGTTCTTAAAATATTCAAGAGAGAATATCGTGAAACTATTATATATTGTTCATATGTATTGCATATATAGATCCCTATTATAAATTGTTAATGATTTTGTTCACAGATTTAGGGAACATTATAATATATTAATAGTTTTCCATATTTAAAAATGGTAGTTTTATCAAAAAATGTACGAAAAGTATGTGATTTGTTTTTATTATTTTCAAAATCATTTTTTTCATGAAACGAGATTTTGAGTAGCATTAAATAGTTTTTATACTTAAGAGATTTTTAAATGTATATAAGTATTCTAAATTGAAATGTTTTGCATGGCTTTTTATTATTTTTGAAACATAAAGTTTGTTTTAAAAGCGCAAATTTAATTCTTTATATTGCAAAAATAATGCATGAAAGTCTTTTTAGGCAGCAACATTTTCTAAACGTATAAAAACACACGTTTTTTTTTAAATATAATAAATGTGGACTCACCTCAGCGCGTTCCGCACCCTCAACATTTTTTATCTAAAAGAGCTTAACGTAATCCTGTTTTCACTTTTGTCATTCATTGATTTTTTTCCATTAAATATTTTATTCTCTGTCGATGTTTAAATGTTTTTAAAGCACTTTGCCTTTTATCTTACTTTATTTTTACACTTCATTGAATTTCCATTTATATTTAGATCACTTTAATATTCTTTCTCACTTTTCTTCTAAGCTTTGATAACTTTAAAGCTAAACAAATCACAAATTTTATTTAAAAAGTCATGAGAAAATACTTGACTTTATTATATGTTTGAAAATTTTTATTGGCATTTTAAAGGAATTTTAGCTTTACCGAACAATAATTAAGGAGATTAATTTAAAACTTATTTAAATAATACAAATAAATTTAATGACTGCAAATTGTTATTAAGAATTCTCGTTTAACATCTTAATCAGCAAAATATATATGCGATTTTTTAAAATACTCTTATTACATCAATCGGAAAATTTTATCGTTATTATATTTTCATTCATAAATTGCTGAAATTTTTTGATAAAGAGATCCAAAAACAAACAGAGGGAAAGCCGAAATATACGTAGCAATACCTTTAAATTACACATAAATAGAATTACATAAATCTTATACTATTTATGCGATGGATAAAATTTAAAAAGAATCGCCCCTTCATTTAAATATCCAGAATAAACTATTAAAATTTTAAATTAAAAAAATTTAAATCTGTTGAGATTAATTTTTTTAACTATAAATTAAGACAAATTATTTTCCAAAATTTCTTGACGACTACAATCTTTCTAATATTCAAGAGATAGTTTTTTGATCATACATACATTTATAAATTGAAATTATATTAAAGATCTATTTATATAAACAAAATATTTAAAATTTCTGTTTGAATTTAAGGTTATTTTATTTAATTTATTAACATTGTTAAAATTTAAATTAATTTTAACAAAATAATTAATTTGAAGTATAAAGTACATATTTTTGAATACTAGTCTAATTTAAAATATTCTTATTTTATACTTGTGAAATACATATTACTTTATTGCCCATTCACATTTTAAATTAAAATATTCATAAATAATAAAATTTGTAAAAATAATTTGCTAATATTTTCTGTGAAAATATTTTTAAATATATATGCTTCAAATTGCTTTTTTTAAAAACTAAAACTCAAATTTTTTATTGTCATCTTCTCATCACAAATCTATTTATTTATTATTCCGATGTGTTATATTTCAAATGCATTTTTGCTGGATATTATTTTGATATGCATTGTTCTAGTTATCAGTATGAATTTAACTCAATGATATACCATTTCTAAAGGAAATATTCAAATTATTATGTTCTGAGATCCATTGCTAGTGACAATTCAGTGTTGTAAAAAGGATTTGAAAATAGATGGTACTCCCCTGAGTCCTTTTCAGATGTATGAAGACCGATCACCGTTATAGAGATAGCATCGCTATTGTCTTCAAGGTACGAGAAACAACGGTGACAATGATGAATTGAGCACTCTGAAATCCTATCTAAACAAGCTCTTTCTGCAGTACTGAAGTGCTGATATTGCTTCGCTTCGTCTGTTGACAGTTTCTTTTAGAATTAAATGAGTTAAAATATAATGTTTCTTTCTTAAGCGCCAAATTCTGTATGATTTCTCAAATATAGAAAGAAAAGTTAGACATTAAAATGACACTTTTATTATAAGCAGACAAGAGAGGACAAAACTGATAAGAGAATTTGGACAATGCGTTGTATAATGAGATGAATTCTGAATGATTGAACTGTTATAATAAGTTGTGCTGAAATAAATTTCTTGGAGTTGGTATCACTTTTTAAAGACATTAACTATAACAGTGAATTAACAAATCTAAAATAAATCAAATTTGACATCAAAATGTTATATATATCAAAATGTTTTTGGGAAGGTTAAAATTATTGAAATTTTCAATGATGTATTTATTTTTTTCAGAATTAATACAACTTATTTTTTTCAGGATTAATATGACATAAGCTAAATATTGCTAAATTGGTTTAACAATATTTAGTTCATGTCATATTTTGGAACTGTATAAACGCAAAAGTATTCGGAAGACAATATATTCTAAGGAAAAACTCATATATGATTATAATTTATAAAATCATTTTGTAATACACTTTAAAAGAAAGCTTTTTACTCAAAGATGACCTTAATTTACAAAAGAATTTAGCAGCACTACCTATAAATGCATTAATTAATTGGATGAGGAAACAATTCAGTACTGATGCAGCTTGTATAAAAATACTACTCCTTAATCCTATAAAAATTAAATAGAGATTTATAAATAAATATCATTTGAAACAAATAATAAGGATAATTATCAAGTCTACTTAGGCCAATGTTGGCCTAAAAATATTTTTATAAATATATTTTTTTATCAAGTTTAAATATGACACGAATAGAAAAACATTTTCTAAATTTATTACAAATTACTTAATAAAAATTTGAATATTTTCTTTTTAATTTAATTTACATTTTTATATTAATTTCATTGGTTTTGGAAAGTGTATTGTATACTTGATTTAAGTAAAACTTACATTTTCCAGATGTTAAAACATATTTGAATAATTTAACACTCTAAATTGTTTTTCAAATTAAGATATCTAACAATAAATTACATAAATGCATCCCTTTGATTTCAAGTTTTGCAATTAATAATGTGTTGATTCTGACATATATGGATACTATTATCCATTTTATTGCTGCATAAAGGTATTTCAAAACTGTATACCGTAAAAAACAAAACTAATACTTTACTGTCATTCAAGCAAGTAATAAAATTCAATAGACCCGAACGATATGACTAACAAGGCACATTGAAGAAAGCAATGTCTATAGAAGAAGATTTAAAGACAACGTACGAAAATATATCAATATGGAACACATTTCCATACATTAACAATGAATAAGGAAAATAATAAGAAGAAATGATTTAAGTATAGATCAAAATAAATTTTGATAGATAGAATTTTGTGTAAGCTATCCACATGAATATAAACAATAATATATGTAAGAAAATCAAATAACCATTGTACACTTTGACTTTTCTTGGTACAGTTCAGTCTAAAAGCTGAGAGGTTTTAGCAAAATGCAGACACAGCTGTCACTAAACGGAATTGAATTTTCAATTTCGAACTGTCTATTTAGATACATCCCTTTTGTCTTTAGCATGTTAAATTGAGAAAGTATGTGTGACATTGGAATAAAGTTTCCTTGAGACAGTAATGGTTAGTGTCCAGTATGCTCCCACGGAGATTTCATAGGCTATATGATCTGCATTTAGTCCAGGTATAACTGTGTGGTACGTAGGTTTTTTCAACAACACAAACTTAACAATATTCTTTATATTTCTCATGCTGTTTAGTTAATTTGCATTCATTAGACACCCCTGAATTTCTAAATGAATTCATCCAAACGTATTTCTAACAAGTATCTTGTTATATATATATATATATATATATATATATATATATATATATATATATATATATATATATATATATATATATATATATATATATATATATATATATATATCTGTGTGTGTGTGTGTGTGTGTGTGTGTGTGTGTGTGTGTGTGTGTGTGTGTGTGTGTGTGTGTGTGTGTGTGTGTGTGTGTGTAGTGTGTGTGTGTGTGTGTGTGTGTGTGTGTGTGTGTGTGTGTGTAAGCTTTTTTTTGTATGAAATGTTGTTTAAATATTTTATGATTGTTTGAGTACCCCTTGAAATTTCTATAGTTTGTTGTTAAAGTAATCGAGGAAAGATAGTGATTTCAAGAACGTATATCTTAGGTATACTTGCACCAGAAATGCACATTTCTGCGTTTTCACAGATGGAATGTTTTTTAACTTTACAGATAGAATTTTAGCAGCAATTCAGTTGATATTACTGTAAAAATATAGAAAAAATAAAGTTGATGATATTCAATTTTACTTTACATTAATAAAATCTTTCAACATCAATTTCAAAGGTATTAATATCTCAACTTAATAATGATTTGCCATCTATTTGGAAACATAAATGCATAAATTACTTCTTTTAACTTTCTTTATTTCATCTAGCATTTTTCAGTGTTTCTATTCATTTTAATAAATAATGTCTCAAAAATTCATATATATGTTATTTCTGAGTAATGTGTTTTGCGTGTTTAAAAATAAATGCATAATAGAAACTTGGAAATAAAAGTTTTAATGTTAAAATATGATAGTTATATATATTGTTATTCAAATTTTCGAGATTTGCTTAAAATAATGCACTCAAATTGCTTATAATGTTATGCATTATGATTTTTATATATTTTGTGAAAATATCAAAATATTTAAATTATACTGTCTTCTTAAAGAAAAACATTGTTTGGATGTTTTTAATCTTTCAGTTAGTTTTTCATTTTTCCCTTGTAAGTAAACAGAAAATATCTTATTTTCTATGCTATATAAAGTAGAAAATAAAATTTTCTCTCAAATGAGAAGCCTGTCATAAACTAGCATATGCAAACTTTTTTCTAAAAAAGTGTTAAAACAAATGTAATTTTCACGGATAGTTCTACGTCAATATGTGTTGCATACAGCTAAAAAAGCACAGACGAAATTTCAAGTGAAACATAGGACAAAAAATATATGCTAGTTTCACAAATATCGAATTTAAGGCTCAATGTCGATGTGTTTATTGTATTTTCCTTATTGTGAAAAGAAAATTATATTTCACTTGTGCTAAATAGTCAATCTTACTTACAAAAGATAAAAATGTCTGAAGAAACATTTATTCGTACTTTCTGACTAGTATTACGTGAAGATATTATTATATTTAATCACGTATTTAAACTACAACTCTGTCAAAGAACTTAGAATTTATTATTATATGTCGTCAGGAAATAATATGAAAGAATAATATAATGTCGTAAGTAGTCTACGAAGTTATGGGGAATTATTTTCAGTGTGTTCTAATTATTGTAGCAGAGGGAAACATAAGTTCTTCACAAACCATTGGATGGAAATAATTCTTTAATTCCAGATATAAGTAAGACTTAAGCATTTATATAAAATGTAGCTTTTGGGTGTTGGAGAGTATTTGTAATAGAATGAGTAAGGCATTTTCAATTCATCTATATATATATATATATATATATATATATATATATATATATATATATATATATATATATATATATATATATATATATATATTATATATATATATATATATATATATATATATATATATATATATATATATATATATATATATATATATATATATATATATATATATCAGCAAATTATTGATTATTATCATTATTTTTACTTTTTAATTAACTATAACCTGATATTATTCCTAAATTAATGAGTTTTCCTTTTTAAATTCTGCATTAGACATAATCACTTTATCATTTTCCTTTAAAATAGACATTGCAATATATAGTTTTTCAAATGTTCTGGTATTTTATGTAATGTTCTCGTAATTGAAATTTAATGTTGAAATATCTCTGTTTCTCATTAAATGTTTATTAAAAGAGTTAATAATATTCAAAATACTTTATTATTTAACGAAAAATTATTTTCCTTTTGATATAAAATTCTCACTTAAATGTTATTTTGAATCATTTTTAGTTTGTGAAGGTAGAAAAGGATTTTATTAACCTTAATCAGTTTAATACGTAGATTATTTTAGTTTTTAATTTTTATTTTATTTTATACTGTAGTATAAAAACAAATATCAAATCAAAATGTGTTTGCATGCATGTCAAACTAATTTATTTGACTTTGTATTAAATTTAGGTAATAAAAAAATAATTTTTGTGGATAACATTTCATTTATTCTATTGGGTTTAAGCAATGGAATATTTGATAATCAGAAATTTGCTTAATAATATTTGTTTAGAATTTTACAATTAAACTAAAATTATTCAACCTTTAATGGTTATAACAGTTTTATGTGAATGACTGTATTTTTGTAAGCAATCATTCATGGAAAGCAATTCATCTATGTTTTATTGAACCAATGAAAATTAATTCTAAAATTTAAACACAAAAATGCTCATGATAACCTTAAACATAGACATACCATAGAAACTCTATCTTTGGTAATCTTTATATTTTTTATTTCAGCTTTGTCATTTTACATGCAATTTCTTACAAATGTTTATATTTTATTAACTTTCTTTTATTTACACAATTCCCCTTTTAAGAAAAACAGCGATTATAAAGCATTCTTATTATGTGTTTATGTGTATATATTTTTTTCTTCATTTTGTACTACAATGTTTTTACACTACATTACAATGTTTTTATTGTTAATATAGTACAGATCATAACACAAACATACATAACAATTAAAACTAAATGAATATTTTAAAAGATATATAACTAATAGGATTTTGTTCTAGTCACAAAAATGAGTTGAATTGAGCTTAGATGTTTCCATTTCGGGAAACAGTTCCAATTACCCCCACACATGTAGTCAAGTCATTCATCTTCTTCACCAGACATAAAAAAGTTACTGAAAGAGTTTAGTATCTTACTTTTTCGGTAGCTGATGATTGTGTGAAGAGTATTGGTGATGATCTTATAAACGTGTGATAGATGAATTTTACAAGCCTTATGTAAGCGGTTATTAATATCTTATGGTAAATTATATTCTAAACTATTATTTATTGTCTAAAAATTATACATGTGATATAAACTATTATTTATATCAAATTTACAATGAGTAAAATTCTAAGTATATTATATTGAAGAATATTTCTTGAGCTTTCATCGCAAAAATTTTAGTAGGAATATTACATTCGCATAAAATAAATTTATCAATTTAGCATATAAGCCCATATAATAAAATTTAAATTTTTGTTAAAACTAGGTGTAATTGTCAACGGAACAAAAAATATTAAATAAGTGATATATTTGTATCTTCTGTATATTGTAGGGTTGGTATAATAAATATTATGTTGAAATTTTCATTTTTTAAAATGATTCAATTTAAGAGAGTAATTCACCTACTGAAATTAAAAAACAAATTATCCATCTTTTCTAATTTCGAATATGCAATAGTCTTAGGAGCATCAGGTTTGTGTTCGATACCAGTCTCTAATGAACAATGATGAATAGATTTTGCCTTTCTGCCTTCTTCATGGTCATCTGTTGGAATGAATATTTGGAAGTTTTCCGGGTTTCTCCTTTTGCGATAGAAAATAAGCAAACTATATATGAAAGGTCCTCCTGAAAGTCATTTACGCGGTTGACGTTAGCCCATTGGGCAGTTCTCATCGTGGTGTCAAAGCTCAAAGAATACAGAGAAATTGGCAATGGGTAGAAACTATTTGATAACCCCATAATGAAGAACCAATAAATAAGGAACCACATAAGAATTCCAATGTAAACATTGGAATTTTTGAAATTTAGGGAAGTTATTACTGTAAATACGATTATTATAAGAATTATGGAAAATCAATGAAGATTCTTAATTTTAACAAAAATAAATCCATTTAATGGACTTTAAAGAAACTTTTTAAAATTTAGTATTAAACATGGGCGCAACTGTAGTGGAGATTAACTTTTATTTATAATTCCATGTAGATTCCTATAAATGACAATATAAGGAATAATTTCATGAAGGTTACATCAAAAATCTTGAAAGATTTCAGTGAAAAGTTTGTTACTTTAAAAAAAGTTGGCAGTGTAAAACTTCAAAGAGATTGATACTTATACAGACCAAAATAATTTTATGTCATATGAGGAAATGCAGTAAAATTTTTCATATATCATATTTTTTATAAAGAAAAAGATTCGGAAAATTTTTTATACTTTACATTATACGACGTATGATCATTTCACAAAATAAATATTTAAAAAAACTGGTTATTATTAAAAGTGAATGATTTACATAATTTGATTCACAAACGTTATTAATATGTAAAGTTTATAAGCAGCTGTTTTGAAAGATGCATCAATATAGTGTTATCGAAATATCCGAAAAGTACAATCAAGAAAGTTAATGAAAAGAATCAAACCATTCAGTAGAATTTCAATTGAATTCAAAATGAGTAGAAAATATTTATTTGATAAAACAAAATTTAAGTAAAAAAAATCTCCTTACAAAAACGTAAAGATGAATACATTCTGAAAAACGTTTCCTGAATTTATCCCCATATGTTTTTGAAATATGACTATTTAATAATCTTTCCATAAATTTATTAATGTTTTTATTTTTATGCCGATAAAATTACTATTTGATTTTATCAATCAAGTTTCAAATCAGACTTCTATGAAGAAATAAATTATCATGCATAAATTCAACTAAATTTAAAATATTTAATTTATGATAAATAAATTTCTCAACAAAACTATATAAAGTTTTTCATGCCTAAAATTTTTTTAACTGTAGAACTCTGTAGCAATTGAATTTCGTAATTATACATACATATATAACTTTGTATTCTTATTAAATTTGAGAGCCTAATGACTGATGAATTATATAGCATAAATATTTTACAAAAAAAATTCTTTTGATATAAGTTTTGCATTTTGTATTTTAAGTTACAATAAACTTACAGAGCAAGCTACATATTAATAAGGAATATGTTCAAGTATTGATTGAATGGATAGAATTTCTAAAAACACAATTAGCGTGATAATAAATAACCGAGAAATATTTTTTAAGCGATGATAAATTTTATAGCAAAAATGCTGACTGCACATAAACTACATGACTTAACAAAAGTTCATGATTTAGAAGCATTTTGTTTTGTGTGTTTATCAAAAACTCAATCTGTAACGATCTGAGAAATAAAAATGTTATTACTGATAGTTTTGAAAAAAAATTACAACCAGTTAAAGGGCTGCTTATATATAAGTTCAAATGTTGTAACTGGGTATAAAAATTTGTGACAATATAAGAATTACGTTTACTTATAAATTTGTGCCAGAAGTTTTTTTATTGTTCTACTTTGGAACTTTAATGCCCAACTAAATATATAGTCTTAATAGGCTAAGGTGAATACATAGCCTTAATATAAGTGTAAGTATAGCCTTAACGTGATAAGATCGATACAAGGTCAGGGAATCCTTTAACAGATTAAAGTTTTGGTAGTGAAACATTTAAGTTCTGCTACTTAGAAATTATTCATTTTAAGCAAATTTTCCACTACAAATAAATATTTTTAATGAATATATCTATAATCGTGTGCATATGTTTTGTAATGGTTAAGAGAAATCCCAATGAATTTCTGATGATTCCTTTGAATTTGAACAATTACTCATATATCTCCATAGGAAAATAACCTATTCATAAGTGATAATCAAAAGTTTAAAACAATTGTTTATTTGAACAAAAAATTCTATCCACAAAAAATTAATAACAGCCAAAATAAAAATATTTTGCAATTTCATAAAATCTCTAAATTCCGTTGCTTAACTTCTTTCTTTCTGCAGAGATTGCTTTTAGTTAATTTATAATTATTTTTTCCTGTTTTTCTCTTTTACTAAAATTATATAATGAATGTAACTATTAAATATATATCAAATAAAATTTCATCATTCCTTATGCTTTTAAAAATTATGCCAACGTTTACATTCATGTAATAAACAAATATGATTCTATAAAATTATAAGAGGCTTTCAATCAAAGTATTTAGAAATCTCAGCTCTGTTCACCCAATTGTAGATAATCAATGCATAATTGCATTAGCGCTACAATCTATTTATCTTCTTATTGCTAGAAGACTTATCGGCAAGAAAATGTCAGATCTAAAATTTGAGATGCAACAGTTACGATCTGTGTATTGCATATTAACCTTCAATACATGTATCGTTCCATAAAATATTCAAAAACATTTTCAACATTCCTTGGTTCAAAATATATCCTTAATGCAATTTTGCAATAACTTATATAACTCAAAAACATAATTCCGAATACATTGAAAAAATAGTTTCGATCAGATTATAGTTATCAATCCCAATTTTAAAAGTACTGCTAATAAAATACATATTATAAAAAAGATATGGTGCACAGAACACAATTATTAATTTATAGTTAAATCCCAACGTTTTCCAAACTTATCTGATTTCCTTATTTTTAAGATTAACTATATTTAGATACTACTGTACTGGCTCAATTACAAATTGCATAGGTCCACTTTGTACATGACGCACATCTAAGAATCTTTCTTTTCATTTTTCCAATAATTCTAAGTCTGTCTGCGAAGGGAATTCTCTAGAACATTTTGTATCCAGTAATTCAAAAGTAATATGGTGTCTTAACAAGAAATCTGAAGTATCAACTTGCATGCATATCTTTTTCGGTATTGCATGATTTGTTTCACAGATAATCTTTTCTTTTTTTTTCTTCAATGTGCTAGAGCTGAAGTGCGTAACTATTGAAGCTATGCTTAGATTTCTATTATGGAAGTTTATAGATGAAATGCGATTAAAAATTTACCTGTGTTAAAATATGAAGTGCTTAAAAATATTTAGATAAAATCTCAAATAATTTTGTCAAGAGGCTTAGTTTTTGTTTTACTTTAAATTAGCAATACACATGTGACTTATGATTGAATGAAACTCCTAAGTAAGTTATATATTCCATTGAGAGTGTTTGGCTTTTGAAATTAATAACTGGTATAGATGTTTTCTTAAATTCAGTATTATTTTACTATTAGCCATTAATATTATTTTATCCATCACTGTTTGACGTTTGCCTATATAGGGAAGTAAAATAATAACACGTCGTAGTTTCTTGTAAAAGTTCCAATAATTTCTATGGAAGTAGTAGTATACTTCACATTTTTCTATTGCTGCTTTAACCGGAAATAGAAAAACATTAGTTATGAAAGTAGTTCTGTACTTAAATTCTATACCAAAAGGAAGATAAACTTATTAATTCTGTTATTACTCTATACCCGATTGACTTCACTCATGAATGTGAAAAGTGACATGAGAGCTGTGAACCTTATTAATGTATCAATTGTAATGTTGGGAACTATAGTATACCATATTAAATGTACTTTTGTATCAAATTCAATTAAGGAGATAGCAGTTTTTCAAGTTTTCTCGTTATTATTTCATAAAAAAGAGCCTTAATGCTACAGTCTCGGGCATTCAATAAGTCAATAAAACAAGATAAGTTAGTTGGCTAAAAAAATATTTTACATATTTTTTATATGAAGCAAAGAGCTTTATTTGTTCCCCATATAGCAAAAATAAATCACTAATACAAATTAATAAACAATTTCATTAAAGTAATAAACAGATTTATAGAAGTGAAATTGTATTTTAATTCTAATTAAAAATATATCTAAAGAAACGAATGATCAGAACTCACTTTTTGAAAACTAGAGTTCAATTAAAAGAAGGGAATAACATAAAAGAATTAAATTTTAATATTATTAAACCATATAGTTATACGTAAAAGTCTATTTTTATACTAGGCATGAATTTGTTAGGAAGCGGCTCGAAACATCAGTTTTTGTAATACATTATTCCATATATTGTGTATATATATATATATATATATATATATATATATATATATAGTTTGCTGCATTCAGTCAAGAATTGCTAGAATTGCATTCCACAAATATACTCTAAAACATCTTGTGTATTAATAAATATTAATTAATCTATAATATGTTAAAAAATTTTTTTGACAACGCAATGTCCAATTGTAATTTAATTTTGAAACCACGTATTGCGTGTGCATATGAATAAACTTTTACATGCTTATAAGAGGTTCTTTTTATTTAAATAAGTAAAAGAATACATTATGATCATTATTATAAGCGATTATCTTTACAGCATAATAACAAACTGAGCATAATTTAAATCGGAAAAATTATATATTTTAAAAAGAGAACTAACTATTTAATGTATATTTCACAAGAACTCTTTATTTATTCATTCAAGTTTCAAAGCTAGTCCTCTAATAAAATTGTTGTGCGAACAATTTTCTAATCTTTCCTTATTATAAATAACGAGATGATACGGCTTTATCACGCCCTAGAGAGCCCAAATCAGAGCAATCTCTTTAACACAAATTCAACTTTGCTGGAACATGTAAGCAGGTGGCGGAAATAAAAGTACTGAAATTGCTTAGGTTGACAAACCACCAAATTGCCTTCTCCGTGATAAGAGAATCTGGAGAACACAAATCGTGACGTGTCCTTGAAGTGCAGATTCTCTGGCAGCAGATGTTCCGGTTTCCTCGAACTAGAAGTAAACGGGTGATTCAGACAGTCGATTTAGAGCGTGTGACGTAATTCAGCCACTGCGTGACCCCTTCGTGTAATGGACATTCTATGGATCACGGACCGATAAGTCTATTCATTCGATAAAGGTCTAAGGGTTTCCTCCTATGGCGACGTGTCCATGAACATGCAGCCATGGCTTTAAGAGATTGCCCGATAACAAAGTATTTAAGGTGAAGCAGAGGGAGAATAAATCCCTACTCATTTCATTTAGCTTTCATTGCGAATAAAACCTTTAATAAGACATAATATAGTAATGACAGTGAAGATATATGTTCACGGAAATAAAAATTTTAAAAAGTGCGTAAATAAAATAGACATAAAACAAATGATTTATATATTTACTCGTTTATAATGAGAAGTTAACAATACAATCACGCATTCAAAATATATATATATATATATATATATATATATATATATATATATATATATATATATATATATATATATATATATATATATATATATATATATATATATATATATATATATATATATATATATATATATATATATATATGGGTCTTTTGAGCTTCTTTAGATTATAACTATGTTGTTATAAATTTGAAAAAGAAACCATGTCATAAGTATGATAGATTTTTATTTTAAACTGCAAAATTTAAAGAAAATAGTGAGCATGCACAATCGAAGCGTATATTAATGTATTACAAATTTACCAAGAAAATACATACAATTTCAAGATGTTCTTTTAAGCGAAACAGAAGCATCAGATGAAGTACACAGTGCTTATAAGCATAATATTTTATATACTTAACTGTCTCATCCTTTGTTTATAATCCCTTTATGTGCTGTATACTTAATTTGCGGTTTCTGTATTGCTTAAATGACTTCGAATGGTGCAAGCGAATGTAAAAAGTCTATAAGTGATGTTTACCTTTTTATACTTTATATTTTTAACAGTATAATTTTTGCAAGCTGATTTATTTAATTTAAAAGTCTTATGTTACAATCCATCCTTATAAGGAAGAGAAAACTTAAAAATACTATGCACCAAAATTCGTAATCAATGCTACAGGCTAATATTTTTGAAAATACTACGTGTATAGTTTTGTTAGTTAATAAGAGTTTCATAAACTTAATAAAACTCCATATCTGAGATTTGCAATTATTTACCACCTCAAATACTTGTGGATCTGAACTAAATTTATAAACTATAGCATGAAAATTTCAATCATATATAGTAGATATAAGCAACACAGTATAACCAGATATTGCTGACTACTTGTCATTAATTTAACTTTTATTTAATTTTTCATGTGTTAAAAATGTCTTGAATTAAATTGCTTACAAGACTTCTGGTATTAAACCTTTGTAAAAATTTCACTTCCTTATTAATCAATTGTAATAAAATTTGTGTTTGAGAACTTCAGAGGTAAAGAAAGTAAATATATTATAATAATAAATATAATCAATAATTCTCCCAATAACATGATCGATGTTTAAAAACTGCTTAAAAGGGAGAACATGAATGATTATGTATGCATTTAAATTTAATTTTTCCGCTAAGATTTTTGAAGAGCCACAATGTTTTAAAAGAAAAAAAAAAACTGCCTCTCGCATTTTAACGAGGGTAACGCCTAATTAGTTCTCTGAAAAATTGCTTATCTTCTGAGATAATTTAATGAAAGTTTCCAGCTGTCAGTGTTTTCCCTCAGAGAAAACATCAAGACCCATTTATCTTTCAAATTCTACATTTGTAAATACAATGCATTGTCTTTTAGTTGTTTAAAAATTGAGACTAACATTAATTTACGTTTTGTAAATTATCATTAAGTTATATATCAGTAGTATTTAATTTTATTATCTATATTCTCCATGTTTTCACAAATATTTCTAAAATAGATTTTTGTAATTTTTATATTTATTTCAACATTTGTTAGTTAACTTTAAAATGCAATTTCTTTTTTTAAAGTTCAAGACTTATATAATATAGAGTTTTATAACTTCTATAATAATTTTAGATATTTCAACGAAATTACAACTTTCTTAAGTTTAACAGAACACCTAATAATAAAGATCATTAATTTGGAATATGAATTTTTATTGATATTTCTTTATTGATAAATTAAAAGTTTGATAGTTAAATTGATAGTTATTTATAGATATTTTGTTTAGGTGAGTATTAGCATTCTTTATTAATATTTGATTCAATTGTTTTTAAAGAAGGACACACGTAAAGCTTCTAATAACTAACACAAAAATTAAATTTGAAAAACAGAAATACAATGCAGTTTTCCAAATTAATAATTGCTATGGAAAAACACACCTAATACTTCACTCCGAAATAAACTATGTTGTGCAAATAATATTTACGAAGCAAAATATTAAATTTAATTGATAGATTGATGGTTGTTTATTGACTTTTAATTGATAGTTTTTAGGATTTTTTATTGTTAGTTGATTCAACTGTCTTGAAAGAAGGACACACAAAAAGCTTCAAATCATAAACACAAAAAATGTCTTTTGAAAAGTAGAAATGCAATACAGTTTTTCAAATTATCGATTATGATGAAAGAATGCACCTACTATTTCACTCCGAAAACTGTTATTAATTATTCTGTAAAAAAAAAAAAAAAATATTATCAACACAAAGTGAATGAGTAGAAGAAAGTTATTCAGTTTAAGTAATTCAAATTAAAATTATAAAACTCTAAAAATCTAGTTTAATATACAAATTATTTTTAATACGTAAATATAATGGAGGTGAAACATAAATTTCATATTTACAATCCAAAAATGGTTTCGCATGGAGAATATGCTTTTGATAGTTTTTTCATTGTATGAATCACAGATTTTTCCCAGTTAATTTTGTGTTTTTTAAAATTAACTGATTAATTAAATGAACTATTATTTTCTCACGAACATCAGCATTATTTTGAATTTGTATTGCTATTCAAATATAAACACAAATGAATATTTTATAAAAGAATATTCAAATTTTAATTGATCAATACAATTCTATTTTCCAATTTTCATTAAAAAAACATTATCTTAACTTGAATTGCAAGGAATGTGAACCATTATAGGTTAATAAGAAAAATCTATTTATGCGGGCATAATAATTTTCCTTTTGGGTAAAGTATGTAGCAAGAATCGAGATTCTTTCAGAGTTTTTCGTTTCTTCCAAACGAAATTCCAGTTGTGTAGAAAAAGCATAAATTGTAAAATTCAATCGACATTAATTTTCTAGTTTTCTTAGGACCTACGCAAACCGTTGCAATTCGTCAAAGTGACAACATAATCTTCTCATGCCATTATACTAATTGAATTCTTCTTCTGAATAATACGGTCAATGCTAGAATACTTGGCACAGAAGTAGAACCCAACGTTCGCCTTTTCTATTACCTATGAATCAGGAGGCAAGATATTACAAGTGAGCTTTAGACGCCATATTTGGATCAACATTAGCTAATAGCATTTTTTCTCTTTCATTATTCTTCGATTCTTATCTGATGAGAAAAAGTGTTATTTTTAGTATAAATAAGAACATATCTATTTTAATAATAGTTTCCAGTAATAACATTCACCACGCCACGCAGTTTGTTTGATAAGTATATTAGCAGATAGCTATTTTTTTATTATTTGTGTTATATATCTCTATAATTACACTAATATGCATAAATCAATGTATGCATAAGCTTCTAAAAGCAGAGTTTTTATTTCGTACTAAAAATACAATTTCAAAAAATGTATTCATAAAACTGACTATACTTTTAACTGATCACAATATAATTCAATCTGATAAGCTATAAGAATATTATATAGCTAATAAATATTTCTTGTCACGTCTTTTCTTTACCTACGATAATTAATATTTTAAAAGACAATAAAACGTACTAATTTCTTTTGATGAATAAATTATTTTATAGAAAGTATACATGTTGTTCACTGGAATGATATGAGGAAACATGAGCAAATTGCACTGGAAAATAAAAATATTAAATATCAAAAATTAAAAATATTTTGTAATGGTGGGTTAATTATACGTGATTATAGATATCTTTCACTTATACTTATAACTTTTATAAACAATTTTTCATAAGACCAAAAATGGCGATTGTGTGAATTGGTCTGTTTAGGATAAGACACTTAAGTTATTTTCTATATTAGAATGTTTTCTACCAAATGCCACATTTTCACTCAATAGCTGCCGTAACCAAATATAATGTATTTCTTTACTTTCTTTTGTATGTGTTTTTATATAATACTTAGTTTCGATTGTTGCTACAAACTTAAGTTACATTGCTCGTTAAGTTACATTATCCGCATTAACAATTTAGAATGTCACTTTAGGGAAACAAATTGCCTTAAGCCCTCATAGAGAGAACGAAAGAGTACTGAACTAGTAATGCAATCTATGTCATGTGATAAACATATTAGTTAAATTCTTTTGCAGTAATTACCCCTTGTTTACGCTAATAAATTAGTAAGATAACATTTAATTTCTACCCCAGTGCTCGGTGAAAAAATTACCAGTTAAAAGAGCTATTCTCGAGTATTTCGATGATAAAATTGCATTAAGGTGTAATGAATTGAAATGATACCAATCTGTGCCGCTTCATCAAGCTACTCAAAATAAATGTTATAGTATTTATTTTTTAGATTAATGTCTCGGTGTCTCGATTTAGATCTTATTTATCTACTTCCACAGAAGGAGGAAAAAGAAAAGAAAATAGTATAACTTAATTTAATACACGTTGCCTTCTAGTGTTTTATGATATAAAATAATAGTGGCAAAGTTTAAAAAGTAGATTGAGTTAAGTCAATATAATAATATTGATATTCATAAATTAATATATTCTTCATAATTGCATTAATACTCATTAATAATTTGCAAATATACTGAAACTTTAGGAACATTACGGTCACAAGTAACTAAAGGTAAAAAAATATCTAAATACAGCAATATTTAGTTTTGTTTCATTGAAAAAATGTATACTATTACACTATACCTAAGCAATCGAAAATCGATGAAATTGCTAAGGAGTTTCCACGAGAAATATACATTGGTATTTAAATAAGTTTTTTTTCAATAAGTGATAACTATTTAGTGTATAATATTTAATTAGAAATTATTATTTTTAGTATTTTCTAAAAACCTTAAGCCTTTTTAAATAATATATGATGGAAATGGAATATTTACGAGAGTAATTTACATTTTTTTCCCTAAGGGGATTATCGACGGGGGAATAATGAAAATTACCAAATAAACTTACCACGTGTATTATTCCAGGGATGATTTCTCATAGATAACTGGATGTATCACTGTAAAAAAATAAAATTTTGAAAAAGGGACTCTGTTGGATCTGCAAGTAAAAAAAGCGAAAAATCTGAATTCACATTAAGTTAAATTATATTATCACAGAAATGAACATGAAATGTTTCAATGTGTTGATATAAAGATATTAAAAAAAAGCAGAGTGGTCCCAATTTTAGCTCAAGCCCATCAAGAGCAATTTAAATTCAATGAAATGACTATCATAACAACATTCTAAATAAAGAGATTTTACTATCATAAATACATTAATTGCAGTATTGAAAACGCTGCGTCATGAAAAATAGTTCTTTAGAGCACGTTTCTTTATAAATATTAAAATAAATTTTGCCTATAATGTAAGGATTTTCATGCAAATTTAGGCATATTTTAAAATACTGACTGATACACACACACACACAGAGAAAAGAATTCATCAATTCTTACATGCCCTTCAATTTCATAGCTGAAAATAATCTGTAATATTCCTAACTGCTAACAGAAAAATATAATAACTGCAAATATATTTCTAAACTCATTTTATTCAGTATATAGTTTTTCATGCCTGAAATATAGATAGTAATGAAAAAAATGGTCCAGAAATAAAAATAAATGTAAGCTTACTTCGGTATGTAAAATCTTTTGAGCAAAAACCCCAATATAAAGAAAATACTTGATTATATTAAGTTTTTGTGTACTGAATCCTTACATATACTGATACTTAGTTTCAGTGGATGTGTTGCAGATTTTGTTTATTTCAAGAATTTTTCAATGTTTATTAACTATGGTATTTATAATTTGAAGCTAAATTGTAAGTACTTAGCATTTATTGAGCATATTAACTTTAATATTTATATATTTAAGTTTAACTTTTACATTTATACCATCTTCTTATTAAATTTTTTTCTGTTTGTGTGTGACGTATGTTAACTGATTCCTTAAAGTGGACGTGATAAGCACAAATGAAGTGATATATTTTCTTATTGTCATCAAATTAATTTTTTCAGGAGATTATAATTATAATGCGTGGTAGAATTTATTTAAAAACAGAATATGTTACCACTTGAATTTCATTTATTTATAAAAGAAGTATTTTTCAGTTTTATTTAAAAAATACATGACAATTATTTTAAAGTTAAGCGAATTTAATTTTAAGTTAGCGTGTTAATTTCATATAAGCTGGAGAATGTTGGTGAAGTATTTATAAATTCTTGTTTTTCATGTATCAAGTTCTTATATTAATATGTATGATGGTCATCGTATCTGTTTAATGTTTCAAGCGTATGCAAATGATTAAATTTAACATAATTTTTAATAAATTATTTGCAAAGAAAAATAAAAAAAAATTCTTTCCACTAATCAGAAAAAGTTGCTAGAATACTCATTGACTTATTTTAAAACTGGATTAATCTTTTCTGTAAACAAATCATTTTTTGCCTATTTTCAACTTATTTCAATAAGCCTTATCATTTTTAGAAATGCGTTTAATCTTCCACCATGATTTAAACTTAAGTATGCAAATAAACAGATGATTAAGAATTGATAAATATGTTTATGTTTCATGTGTTTTATTAAAAATATCCCTTCAAATGCCCTCAAATTTCTATTAGTTTTCCCACAGACATTTACAATTTCAAGTTTCTTTACCTCAGTTTGGAATATTTAAGATTATAGGTATCAAATATATAAGACATTTATACATACTAAAATTATGTAGATTATCAAACACTTGATAAACTGCTTAGAATCTTATGTAATATAAGTATTCAAGATGAAATGTTCATGTGTTTATTAAATATATGATTTTACTCTAAAGTTTTCCTGCTTTTTTGAAGAGAACATGATACAATTCAAATGTAGAATTTTGCAGCTGGTGTGTTGTTGATGACTCACACAAAAATGCAATACTTATTAATAAAATTTAATATTCAGATTATTTTATCATGAAATGAAACTTAATTTCATCAGAAGAATCTATTTCTATAATTTAAAATTTTTTATTATTATAAATTTTAAATTTCTTGAATTCATTGATAATTTCCATGTTTTTAGTTTTCCATGATTTTTGTGAAATGAATAATTAATTAAACTAATGAGTAGAGTCAAAATATTTTAATAGATGTAAACAGTAAAGTGTGTTTTCACTAATTGAGTACTATACTATAGACTAAATAACCATGTTAATCATACTTGCATTTATAAAATAAAATACTAAACAAATTAATACGATTAGTGAGTAGTAGGAATTTTTCTTACTTGTTACCAAACACATACTAAAAACAAATTATAATATGAAAATAAAATCATTATAATTATAAATATAACTTCTGAAAAAATATTGAAATTTATTATAAGAACTTAAGTAATACATGCAGCTTATTATTGTGACATCTATCAAATCTGATGTGTAATATATAATTATCATACACCAGATTTAAAATAATTAGTAAATAAAAAGTGATTTTACTTAACTCTTATTTTCATTGCATAAAATTAAATATCCCCCTAAAATGAGTTTAATTTTAATCAGCATATTTTACTCAGTAGGTTTTCTTATTTTTCCGCGATTGTTTGAGTGTTTAAAGTTGCATTTATTTATAGTTTCTGGAATATGTAACATTTTTTTGAATTTACAAATTACATTTGAATAAAAGTAGTAATTAAGATTAATTAAATTTTTATTAAATTAATACAAATGATTTAATAGAAAATTGAGGTGATTGAATTGTTATAGAATTACATTTTAATCAAACTTAAAAGGTATAGAGATTTTTAACATCTTCCGTTTAAAAACATTTTAAATAAAAAATTATGACTAATTTTTTTCTGTGAAAATATGGACATTTCTCCCTTAAAATATCATAATTGAATTAAAAATATTTGTTCAAAATAAGAAAAAATAATTTTTTTATTCTCCATGCACAATATTTGAATATATTTAAATGAAGCTAAATGCATTAGAATCATATTTATATAAAAATTGTATGAAACTCACATTATTACTTATATGTTTTTAATTAAAAACATATTTCAATAATTGTTTAAAAATGATAATAAATAAATAAAATTATACTTTTTCATATTTTGTGTAAAAATATAAAGATTGTGGTGGATGAAATTTACTATGAAGTAAAATTTTAAATGAAATGTCGTTTATTTTATTTGCAATCAAATTTATTTTAAAGTGAGTAATAAGATTTTCTGTATTGACATTCAGCATTTATTCTACCTGTTACTTCATAAAATAAATTTTTTTATTCACAAATTAATGCGACAGAAATATGTCACATGCATAAAAACTTATTTTATTTGTAAATATATTAAAATTACTAATTATTATTTCTGCTTAGAGAAGAAATTAATGCTTTAATTGAAAATGAAATAAAATTTTGTAAATAAATACTCATTAAGTATTTATTAAGAAGTATGTTACATTTAATGCTTACAATTTAAACTGATTTTGATGAGGATTTTTTTAAGTTTCATAACGTGATCAGTTTAATTAAGCCTATTATTTTTTACGTTTTAATTCAACAACAATGAATTAAGTCAAATACACATAAAACTAGAAAGAATGCTTACCTAAATATTTTACTTTAAGAAAAAATTTGTGAATTTGAGAAAATTTAACGGAATATCTAATTATAGTGAATTAAAACTTTTCTAACACGGACATATTATTACTATACGGACTATACGGACATATAACACGGACATAGACATATCTTTTCTAACAACATAATAACAAGCTATTTGACGAATTGACTGGATAGCTATTTGACAAAATGTTAATAATTTATGTGCCATATCAATTACACCCACCTGTTAAAAGGTATCTTGTAAACACCATTTTTACTATAACTGTAAGCAAAAAATATTATTTGCTTTTTACACACGTTAATTGATTATAAGAAAATATTCATTATTTTTATGCAATATAAAATGAAATAAATGCGCATATTCATTATCTACGATTAAATGAATATAAAAAAATTATTTGAAAAGTAAACTGGATATAAATATTTTCTCACGTTCTTTTTTAACTTATTGAACTGCTTATGAAGTACTGTACACATAAAAACACAGTTAAAATCTACTACTCTTTCCCTGCCGTCTCAGGATACTTCCTTTTGTTGCTTACTGTTGCCTTTCTGGAAATGAGATGTGTTTTATCTTCATTTCATTTATTTTCCTCTTTTTCTCCATCTTTTTGCTCCCTCTTTCCGCTTTCTTTCTTCTTAAGTTCCTGGTTCCGGGCTTATAAGGATCAGTAGTTATTCATAATAAATAAGAAAAATCAGAACTGCCTCTTCAGATGAAACTCTACATATTCTTCTTATGTATCAAAATATTTAAATTATTGCACGAGAATAATATGAGATAAATTTTGCCAAACATGTTAATTAAAAAAAAACTTAATGAAAACCGAATCAACATCCTAAACAATATTTTGCGTTAGAAACTCGTTATCTTTTCCACACAATTTCCGGTTTATAGCATGAATAGCATTATTCAATATCGTATAACTTGCAATGAACACGAATTTCAATGAGAAAAATGATGTAAAAGTGGATGAATATGCAAATACTTTGCCATAGAGAGGTAGGAGCAATTTCAATGTGTTACACTTTTACTGAGGGGAAAATGCAAATCTAACACATTATGAAGTAGTAGGGGAAAACTAATTTTAGATTACGAGACGCAAACTTATGTCAATCAAAATTGTTCGCAGAAGTTAATAAGGTAGAAAATGCCATCTTAAGACTATCGAAATGCTTAGTTAGCATGTGAAAAGATAAGAGGTTAGAAACGCGCATGAAGATACAATGCTTAAACTGCGGACTTTATTATAAACGAAATAGTTTTATACTTCCCTGATAATAAATAGACATTTTAGAGAATTAACTTTTTGTTTGTTTGTTGAATTCTGTAATTTATTTCTTAATTACTTTAGAAAAGTAACTTGTTTGTTAATAATAAAATGATCCATCAATCAACAAATTTAATTTTTAAATAATACATTCAATTCAAATATTTTTCGTTGATTAATGATGCCTTATTAAAATAATTTTACTTCATACGGCCTAATGTTTGAAATATGCATGTACCTATTTAGTTATTTATCTTTATAACTTAGTTCTTTGCATTTTATAATATTTGACATATTCCTAACTCTAATTTGTCACGTTATGTTTTATTTTTTCATGAACTGATATATAAATCATTTGGTTTAATAATATATAAAATTACATTGTTATAATAAAATTATAATTATAATATGCTAATTAAAAGGCTTGTATGAATCAGTGTATTAACCAGTTTATAAATTAGAAAATTAGAGAGAAAAATCAATATTTCCTATTTAAAAATTCATCATTTAAACGTGTTTATTGAAGATTTTATTAAAAACATTTTTATAAATGTATTATTAAGCTGCTTTATAAATACTTGGATTTAAAAATATAATATTATTTGCTTTTAAGTATAGTTTGTGAATCTCAATGTACACTTTAAGCTGATTCATTATTGCAAGGTCATATTATCAATATTAACAGTAAATGGAAATAGATAGAAAGAATTTGATTTAAATGATTTTTATCAACAAGTAGTGTATATTTTTCAAATAAACATTACTTGGACAAAAATATTGCAACATTCCAATTTGCAGGGGATTTTATAAAAAAATTTTATAATTAAAACTATCATGTAATTAAAAAGTTGTCATTAAGAGTTAATTATTTTTTATAAAATGATTATGAATAATGATTCATTTATTTAAGTAGAAAATTTAAAATTTAGAAAGGTTTTAATGTTATTTCTATTCAGGAATTCAGCATTATCTTTTAATCGTTAATTTTTATGTTGGCTTAGTTTTTTTGGTTAAGCAATAAGAGAAAAGCTATTTACCTTAAAGATTTTTTATAGAAAAATTGCTTCAGCAAAAAAATTAAAACAAAATCATTCTTTTTCAAAATCCTAATTTTGTTCCATATTTTGAAAATGAGTGTTCTTCATTATATTTAATGATTAAATTTCTAAAAAAAGGACATTTTAGTTTTTTTACAGCTAAGGAATCTACTTGAATTCTAAAAAAATGCAACCAATTAAACGCAAATGTTACACTAATATTTTTAATATGTATTATATTATTTTGTATTTTTAATTTTGTTAACAACAAAACAAACTGTTAATATTTTAATATGCCTAGAAAGATAGTAAGATAAATTAACATTCCTTACATTTTAAGATCCACACAATTATGAAAATATGTAGTAAAAAAAAAGGAATTGAGAAGCATAAGAAATTACGAAGTTAACATTTTACGCATATGTCAACATTTCTAGATTAAATGAAAATGTTTTTTTTAATAAATGATTGGGTGTGTGTGTGCAATTATGAATATGATGTAATTCAACAAGACAATATATGACCAAGAAATCATTCATGTTGAAAAAATTGATATATACACTCAAGACTATTATAACTATTTATTATTTAAAAAATATTTACATACTAAATTATTGAAAATAGTAAAGAAATTTTCTTCAGCATAATATATGCAAAAATTTGTTTCCTTAAATTATTTTTTTCAATAGCAGAGTCTCATTTGTCTTTATTTGAAAACTTATGTTCTCTAATTGATACCATTTGAAAGCTAGAATTTCATTATAAAAGAGCCTTTCTTCCCCGAATATTTATTTAATATAGAAAAGAAACAATTTTAAATAATAGAAATTGTCTTAAATCTATTCTAGTGACATTCATTTAACATCAAATGTTTCAGTAGAAAGCATAACTATTAGAATCCTATTATTTTATAATTGTTAAATTTATTGTAATAAAAATCTAGATTTTTAAAAAAATACATAAATCTAGATAAAAGAAAATTCGAAATTTCTCTCTTCCACATGATATATTCAACATTATAAACTATTATTACTTAATTTTAATTGCCAGTATTAAAAAGCTATCATTATAAAATTGTGAATTATTATTTAACGGATTTATATTAGTTGGTAAGTTGTCATTCTGCATATATTAGTCATTTAATGTGATTTCGTGGTAACTGACGACTTAATTTAGTGTTTATTGATAGAAAACATCAACTTTATTATTAATAGAAACTAATGATTAATATGACTGTAAAGAAAATAATGATGAGTGGCTTTTTATAAAGCATTTCATATTCATCTTTTATATGACAGCTCTCATTAATTTGAATCAACATAAATTATTAATTTAATCTGTCATATAAAAGAAATTCACTGATTCATATATTTATTAGAATCCAGATTTTCAATAAAATGTTTCTGTATGGTAAACTATCATTGCATAGTTTCGCTAAGAAATTAGTGGATGCAATTACAATTTAAAATGTACTGAACATTATCTGCCGAAAAATCACATATTATAGATTTAGATGATCTGTACTACAGAAATATCTCTCTTCTTTACTTTAATTAGAAAAAAATCACTTCGTTAAAGAGCTTTAAAAACAAATAGTGTTCATTTTCATGATAATAAACCTAAAAAGCTTGACTTTTTAAGCATAGTTAACATTGATAAATGTAAACATATATTCCAAACCACGTTAGAATTCTCCAATTGAAAGACAAATGCAAACATTCAAACAAATAAAAAAATTAAATAATTGAAATTGAAATTTTTTAACCACATCTGTACAGATTGGTTTAAAGAGTTACCATTGTGTGAAATATAGTATTGAAAAGAATTCCTTCCTGGTTCCACTGAATTATATAAATCCCATTCAGAGTTGGCAATGATTTCAATAGAATGGAGATTTTCTTGAAACTGTAATGATTAGGAAAATGATCTGAGTGAGAGATAGAATAACGAATGATCTGCTGGTGATTATATTAGATTTTCAACCAGGAAAAGCTTTCACTTAATTTAATCAGAAAAAAGTGACCCATACATTTTTCCATTGTTTGCTTGCAATATAACATAACAGAATGAATGAAAAGACACATATCTTGTTTGAAGTAGTCATGAGCAATGTTTTGCATTGACCTGTTAATTTTCAAAAATGGTACAGTACAGGTATCCACTGAAAAACAAGTTTCATTTTTAAAATCAACTCCAGCAAATACTGACCACAATTTTGGATGGAACGTAGATCTAACTCTTCGCGATGTACCTGATGCAAGGTTCTTAAAAAGACAAAGTTATTTATATTTTCTGGCATGTTCTTGTACCCCGTTTTATAATCAGTATTCATTTGATCATATGTTCATCTAATTTAAAATAATCAGTAGTCCTTTGATTTTTTTCTGATATAAATTATAAGTGAGGAATAATATTAAAAAGTAGAAATATATAAAAATAGTTTAAGAAAATTAATGGAAATAGCATATTATTATTTTCCTTCAGATTTAAAATTCTTTTTCAACAATACGTTATTAGACTTGAAAAATACATAACAGCTTCATATACTTTGATATAAATATATATAATAATGGCATTTCTCCTAGCAATGTTATGCTCATGTTATTCAAACGTTTTCTAAAAATATTTGCATAATTAAGCATGTTCAGATATATGTGCACATACATAAGCATGTTTAATTACATAAAATTAGATTGCCTTTTATGGTTGTAAATGAAATTCTAAAAAACAGTCCCTAGCATTTGTAACGATAGCATCCAAATATCAAGAAAAAAATCAAATCTAGATTCTTTTTAAGAAATCAACTTCTGTAAAATTTTATATTTTGCCAAATTAAAATCAGAAAATTTTACAGTATTTAATTTATAATTTTATTAATAAAATAGGAATTGTGAATGGTGCACTAATACACACTCTGTTATGTTAAAATAATCTCCTGATTACCGTTTGAAAATAGAATTAGTATTAAATCTAATAAAATGTGAAAATTTTACTTTAAACTACAGAAAAGGGTAAGTCATGAGAATATATATACAAAAAATAAAATTATATCGAAATATTGTTGGGCAAAGACTGCTCGGTCTTAATGGAGAAATGTCTGGTGGAAAAGAAAAACAAATCTAAGTAAAAAACACGAAAAATTTACTAACAACACCTAGTTTCATTTATAGGAACAAATAATTAATGTAATAGTGATTCATTTGTAAAAATTCATTGAGTCCATTAATGAAGGTAACATAAATAAAAAAGCAAAACATATTGATCTATATTTTTTATTAAGTATACAAAAATTCAATACTATCAATTTTCTTCTATATTTTCAATTTAAGCTATTTTTGTTTGAAGAATGCTTTAAGCGGAAGTCAATATATAAACTAATCGGCTTATATTTATTTGGAAAACATATTTCTTAAGAAAGCATCGCGGAATATAATTTCATCTTTCTCGTTTTCATTTCTCTTTTCACAAAACATTCTGATTCTTCTACAAGGAACATAATACGCCTTTTCGCTTGAATAACTAATTTAATGATATTGGTACAATAACGTTTAGAAATATGAAATCACACAGTTTAATTCTATGCAAACGCAAGAAAAGATGTAAGCTCATTTTTTATATCATAAACATTGTTTAAGTTTCCTAATCAGAATTCATCGTAGAAAATTGTTGGAAATATGTTGCATTTACAAAAGGATTGAATGCTTAAAGCTTCACTAAGCGCCGAAGATTTAGAAAAGAAGTCAAAGTAAACTTTGTATTGTTATTGATTACGCTCCAGAAAGGAGGAGATGTTGTTATACGAAGAAACAAATCCCCAGATTAGTAGAAGCCATTTCAGGTTAAAAGAAGATTTATCACGAAAAGAAGTCTTTAAATTTCTCTATCTATTGTGTTAACAATTAGCGTATAAGAAATAATTACACTGCTCTTGTTATATAATTTGTTGCCTCTTTACAAAATAATTAGGCTTAATATCTAGTTAATTCTTAAAAAGGATTAGATTGTCGAAAAGGCTTTTCTTAAATTTTAACTGAGTCCTTAATGATATTTTCTTGCAATCCCTTCTGAAAAATCTAAGTATTATTTAATGTTGAGACCACACTGATAAATTAAATAATTGATAATTTAAAGCTGAATTTCTTCTGTTATCAAGCCTAAGTGATTATTCTCCTAAGAGTTTCTTTTTTGGTAAATGTTTTTCAAGACTTATATTTTGAGTAAATTTATTACAAAGTTTAGAAATTAAGAATACTTATCAAGATAAATTTATTTTTTATTGTAAATATAATTTAATTATAACTTTTGATAAATAATTATCTCGTATGCATATGAAAAGTATTTTCAATTATAAATATGTAAATTTTAAATTGTAAAATATAATCATTAAAGCAGTATTTTGAATTTTACAAGAGATTAAAATAATTATTTTGAAACTAAAAAACAACTTTGTTTTGAAAAACTATTCCACATGGATAGATAATTTTTTAGAAAGCTTGATATGCATGAATTATATTAGATAATAGTTAAAACAGATGTTGAAATAAAGGTTAAAATTTCTTATGTGTTTGTAATACTTATTAAATTATAACTATCTACTTTCAGTCAATAAAAGCAATTTAATGAAAGCTATACAAAAAAGATTGTGCCTTCTAAAACTTTTGGAATGCTTAATTTATTCCGATAAAATTTTATCAATATTGGCATAATATTCAATAATTTAAGCAATACACATAGTAGTCTTTACTTTTTAGCAGTAGTAAGAACTGGTAAGTAAAATGTAAATAAGCACGAAAATACGAGAATTTATAATTAAAAAAAGTTATTACTTCTATAATTAAAGAAGACATAATATATTATAAAGTAATTAGTCTGATGTATAATTATAAATTAAATAAATTATTATGATTATCAGTTAGAAGTGAGTTTATCATCTGCAAATTATATTTGCAATTACCAAGCTAAAATAAACATTTGCAATTTTCTAAAATTACGTTATTCTACTCAGTATGTTATTTCATTTTACTTTAAGCATAACATACATACACATCAGTATTCAAACACTTAATATAATATGAAGTAAATTTTTAAAAAATGTATTCATAATGTCGTTTTTAATATTTATTTATTGTGTGACTCTTTTTTCAGTGCCCTTTGACTTATTTAATAAATGCATAAATTGATAATAGTTTTAGCAATAGTATAAGTTAATGTAATTGCTTATGAACTTTTGAAATTCTAATTTATTAAAATAAGCTTTTTATTCTATCCACATTTTCTCCAATTTAAGAATATCTGTGTAACAATTTTTTTAAAATGGTAAATTACCTGTTACTTTGCCACTTCGTCATCATTAAAATCATTTCATGAGATATGTTCTTTTACGTTTTAAGTAGTTTTAAATAACAAATTTTTTCTTGATTACATAGACATTTATAGCAAGATAAAAAATGTATTTTATAAGAAAATTTAACTTAAAAAATTAAATTTTTAATTTCTCTTTGATTCTTTGGAATACATAAGTTGATTTAAATATTGATGAAATTCATTTCATACGTTGTGAAAGTTAACTTAATGTTTAAATTTAAATTTTGAATAGTATTTTCAAAGCAATAAATGAATTGATTTGAAGAAATATATGATATTGATAGTAATTTATTAAAATTTAAAATAAGTAAATAATATAATGTATGGTACATTCTTTTGTCTATCCCTGTTGTTAATATGTAAGATGTTATAGTTATGAATTTATTTACACATGGAATTTGAAAATAAAAAGGTTTAATTTTGTCATGAAATCAAAATGATTTCATATATAACTCATTATTTACTTAGGAAAAATTTTAAATGCAGTTATTAAAATGAAATATTTTGTTAATTATTAATATCACAATCATGTGTTGAAATTAATAGGAAAAATTTAAGTTCAGAAAATCATCTACATAATAATTAAATGCATAAAAATCAACTTATGAGTCATAATGAGCTGATTAGAGGAAGAAATTTGATTAATTATGAGCAATGAATATATTTATAAAATTTGAATACTATTTAATCAAAATTTCATAAGTAAACAGCTATACTTAAAATAAACAGTTTTTAAAAATATTATATTTTGTAAATGTATAAGCAAATAATATGGAAGGTGATTAAATACTAATGTTTTTATGATTAAATATATAGAAATCTCTAAAGAATGACGGGAAATCTCACTAACAAGCTACAAATATATTTTAAGTTAAAAATTGTAGTTACATTATATCTAATTAATTTCTGTGATTAAATGGATAACAATCATATCCATTGTCATATAATGGGACTATATGGATAACAATTTCAATTAGAGAATGTACTGCAAGGGCAATAGTGTTGAGTGAACGTTTACTTATTATATTTCTTTAAAAATCCACACTTTTTAAATTTAAAAATACGTATGTATACTTATTGAAGTTAACAAATCTATATGTTTGTTCAATTATTTAAAAAATTATAATATCCTGTAAATAAAATACCCCTTTCCATCCATCACTTTCAATATAACATAGATTTAGAAATCATGTGGTATATTTTCTCAAATTACTGATATGTCATAATTTTTTCATAATTCTTTATTTTATTTTAATATAACTTGAGAGTAATTTTGAATGTGTTACTAACAGAAAACATACCTACATTCTCAGACATTATTTGTTTAAACTATTGTAACTTCATCATTTCTGTTGCTTTCTAAATTATAATATTCAATGTTCAAAAATAATAAAATACACATTTTTATTCTTTAACAATATGCATCAAATAACATATTTTGCGATATTTTATATTTATCGTATTTTACTTTTCTATCAGCTTCGAATTTTAAATAAAGTCATTATTTCTTATATCTTTTTTTTTCCTAGTGCACACATATATCGACTATAATTTCAAACAGGTTCTTCACTGTGACTAAGCGTTAAGAAATACGATGCTGGAATTGAAGTAAAAAAATATCCGCTCCAGCACATTTAAAAGTCAGATATAAGAGGCATCAGAAAGTCATCTACATGCATTTAAACTGTTGCATTGAAATTCAAATAGCACAATATATCTGATATCGCTCTTGCAACATCTTGGATCCGGAATAAGATTGCTTTTAGAAACTTCCATTGTTGTTCTGCTAGACAGCTGAGGTGCACAATCATAATTCGAAAACCGTTTATCAAAGAAAAGAATATATTTTACCAAGTTAAATAGAAAAAGTTTTAAAACGGTAAACAGAAATATCAGAGATTACTTCGCATACTTAAAATAATTATAAGAAATATATATTTTTGAGAATAAATATAACCATTTTGATAAATAGGAATATCCAATTTATCAATTTAAATATACTTATTTTCCATATATTTACTTGCTCCTTTATACTTTTTGCAATGTTGCAAAGAAACTAAAATTTAAAATAATGACACATAAAAAATTTAAAAGATGTTTTTATTCCAAATGAGTAGTATTTCCTTTATTCAAAAAAATAATAAATGTGAATTTCAATAATTTGATATTCGTTCCAAGCTTATGACAAATTTATCTTATATGAGCAATTTGACAGACTCTTCTTACTTGTCCTTGTAAGGAGTTTTTACTTTGCTTAAAATAAACAATTTGACCATCTAATACTTGGTCAGTTAAAAACCTACTTCAATATGTAAACTAAAATATACGTTAAATTTAAAAATATTACATTTGATGATTGGGTAAGGAAATATTAATAAAGGTTTTATGCATAAAATCAGTAACATTTAAAGTTATTAATATAATATAATACGAAAAGACTTTATATTTACAATTTTAACATCAGTTACATCGATGTACCAAACTTATTTTATTATTAAATTTATTGAAACGTTTTTATTTTATACATCTATGTATGAATTAAAATCTTTAGTTCTTGAAATATTGAATGATAGATTTGTTGTCTTAATTCATTGAAAAAGTTAATTTAATTGAGTGATCATTATATAATAACTTAGAAAATTTAAACTTATATCTTTATTATATTCAAATAAATTAAAAACGTCTCTTTTTAGTAAATCAATTTATCATGATTTCAAAAATTCAGTTCTGCAATATTTTAATAGAAAACTGCATTGGTTTTTGAGTAACTTTTATCAAAATGCAAGATTGAAAGGACTATAAAATAAAATATTTATTCCATTCATGAAATATTCAATTGTTAATTTGTAATCTGCTAGTGGATAGTAATTCAACTTCTACCAAAACACTTAGTGGCCTTCAGTACAGATGAAAGCGCCAGATCCTCCAGAGTGAAAGATTCCTAGATGAAATTCTGATTACACATCAGTATTATTGGATGTGTGTAAACTCGGAAGGGAATATTGGGTCTCCAAAGCTCCTTATTGATCCAGTTTTGATGAAACGACCATGGACAAGCAGTAGGAGAATTTGGTACAAGAATTGACAGCCACAAACTGGTCGTCTTGATAAAATTTCATGAGATGCAGGCTCCTGCTGTTGACAGGACCACTGTTCGAAGTGAGAAATGTTTGCCCTCTTCGACCTTTAAAATTTTCATGTCGATCTTGTAAGGTTGAGATTATGACCCTAATTTTTTATATTCAATCTGAAATAAAGGTGAATTGATTTTAATAAATCATTAATGAAATAGTGTATATTATATTATATTCCTGCTTGGGAATTTAAGTAGAAAATATTAATATCATGCCAGTATGAAAATAGATTCTAAATTTTTAAAAAAATGAGAAATACTGTTTTAAATGATGTAATTGAAAATAAAGACAAGCAAAGTAGATTTTATTTAATTTTAAATTTCGATCAACTTTTAAGAAATATAAATTAAGGTTATTTAAGCGATAAAAATATGTATATATATATATATATATATATATATATATATATATATATATATATATATATATATATATATATATATATATATATATATATATATATATATATATATATATATATATATATATATATATATATATATATATATATATATATATATATATATATATATATATATATATATATATATATATATATATATATATATATATATATATATATATATATATATATATATATATATATATATATTTATATATATATATATATATACTAACTACAAAAAGAAGTTAAATAATAATAGTTAATTTAAGTAGTAATTAATGACATATTTAAACTTTAATATATTGACTGAAAATTGGTCTGAGGTAATGCATTGATTAAATTTTAAAAAAAATCCTTAATGAAAAAAATATAAAGAAGAAATTTAGAAAGTAATAAATTGCAAAACTTAAATCAACGTAAAAAAGGATATTTGTGTTGTCTGTACTTAAATCTGCATCAAAAAATACCTGAGAGTAAAGTAAAAATGTATTTAATGATGTATTGCATAATAGGATTTTTTTTATGAAAAACATTGTTATTTTTATATTCATTATATATTTCCCGTAATTAATTTTCATAGATTGCTGAGACAGGGCAAATTATAAAATATTCCCCTAATTAATTCACACATAAAATAAATGTTTGCTTTCAAGGATTAACTTAATAATTAATTTATAAAAGATTCTTGTTTTGGTTTTTGTCTAGCCATGAAAATTAACTTGAATTAAAGAATTCTTTTTTTTTCATTACAAATTGAAACACATCAGAAATCTCAATGAATAAAGTAATCATTTTCAACTGCAATAAGTATTTAAAATTTAGTTAAAAATATCAGCTATAATAACAAAAAATTATGGATAGGTATAAGTTTTTAAACGTAATATCATGATAATGAAACAATCGAAATATTGAAAAGTATCTGTTTTATTATAGGGTAAATTATAATACTAACTGCAATTGTATGAACAGTACATTTTCAACAGTTAACTTCATCGTTATTCTAAAACTGGGCAATTTCAAAAAAAATTTTTTTGAATTAATATTCTTAATTACGGTCTTTGAAGAAATGATTGCAGATGTAATGCAAATTTTAGCATACATATTACAACAGAATATGCTTAGCAATTTTCAGTGGTCCATTAAACTTCACATTTTGCGTCCGTAAAAGCACGCTTATATTTACTCTTTCAACTCATTGTTTACATGCACTTATAAAATATGAGTATTTAAGTATTGTTTAGTGAAATTTTAGGAAACTATTACATTACATCCATAACAAAATATGCATAATAAATATGGTCCTATAATTTTGCATAAAACTGATGACCCTGAAAAGTATATTCCATCGAAAAAATGCATGAAACAAATGTCAAGTTTCTGTGCCGAAATCAGAATATTGGAATATGTAAATGATTATTATTGCACTGAATATGAATAAACTTGTTCTGAATCATGGAATTCCCCTTGAGATGATAAGGGATTCTTCATTTTTAAATCATACTTGGTTATATTTTCTTAAAACTTATCTCATGCATTCTGTACGCAAGAAAATTCAGTAATAGGAATTCGATTATGCATAAAAAATTGAGCAAACTGTACTGTGGGCTACTGTTTTGCTATACTATTGATTGTGGTAGCCTAAAAGTCATGTTGGTCATGTGACTTTTAGGTAATAACAAATATAATGAACGTCATATTTTATCTTTTAAAATTCTGAAACAGAATAGGATTGAATCATTTTTATTATGATCTTGCATAATCATATTTCAAGTATAAAATTTGGTTAATATGCAGCGCAAAACAGATTTCAGAATAATCCAAGCAGTTTTGATGAACACCTTGATTACACTCCGATCTTTGATATAGATTCTGTTGTTTATGCCACATAAACTGATATGCATATGTTGATGCTAGGAAATGTAACATAAGACAGATAGGGCAATTTGTTTCCACTTCATACCAAATTACGTTCTAGAAAAAATATTAAACATACTTGTATCACACCACTAGACCAGACAATCGATATCAGAAGAATACCAATAACTATTTTTCAAATCTTTACTTTAGAGAACTAGTTAAGCATAAAATTAATGATATTCTAATAGGTAAAATAACTTACATAAAATAAAATGATTTGTTAAAACACCAAACATATTTTTATAATTTCAGTAATGAATAAATATTTCAAATATTTTCGCTAAACTAAAAATTTTTGATTTTAAATATCAATTTTAATTTTGTAATTACGAGGCTTTTTTATTGACAGCATACGCCTATACCTCAAAAATGTAAACAGCTACAATAAGTTTCAGAATTAGTTAAACACTTTAAATATACATTTCTAAAAATAAATTGATATAATAATTTACTGTAACGAAATAAATTATCATAACATTTTGTCTAAAAAAAGAAAGTATATATGAAGTTACTAAGAAATTTTGTACCTGTAAAACAGTATTACTTTGAATAAAATTTCCCCTAAAATAAGGAAGAAACACATTATTTTTCTTCCTCATTTCGAGTTATTTTTTTCTTGATGAATATTAACCTGAATAAAAGGAAAAAACATTAAAATACTGAATGCATTATTTATAAATAATCCATTTGGAGGAGAATAACAATAATTCTTTTGAAGAAATTCATTAATCAATTAGAGAACCACTACCTATTTTTGCAGTTAACAGTTTCACAAAGAGACAGTTTGAAACTTCTAAAGTTGAAGAACCAATAATTAAAGGGCCAGTCATTTCTTCACCTTCAGAGAAATGCATCAGGGAAAAGATAAAAATCGAACATAACAATTCGAAAGATTTTTATTCTTTTCAATCATTCCTTTCTCGCATCAGTGGTACAAATTTTTCTTCAGTGATTCATGTAATCATCCAGGTTATTTCCTTCTTTTGATTTTATACTCTTTTTTTCAGAAGTATATCAGGAAATGGACTGAATTGTAAGCAATAAAATAAGCGAAATTGCGACGTTTAGAGTAATTCATTTTGTCTTCGTTTCACACAATTTGAAATGAAAGAATGAACGAGCTGGAGAAGGGAATATTGATTTTCTCCCACTTAAATTATGTGTTTTCTTCTTGATTTTTCTAAGCTGTCTTCTTTTTTTTCTTATTCTTTTTGCATTGTAGGTTAAAGTACAAATTATTGATTCATCAAATTTTTACTTTCAATTTCATCATTCACATTATGTTTACTCCCATACTAAAAACATTCTTGATTATAAAAGCAGAAAACAGTTATTCCTAAGCCAATGTTATTTACCAAAAACATGTTTTTTGCAGCAATCATTTTTGATTCCATTAAATACATCTCTACATTCCCATGAAATTACATACTAAATTGGTTTGACTCATGTCATTTGGTTGTTTTAGGGAATTTTACATCATTAAATTCAATTGTTCCTTTTGTGTACCTAATTCCTCAGTGAAGTTCAATATGGAAGTTTTATTAAATTCCTTGCAGTTATGTTATTAAAATAGTATGAATTTCAAAACATTTAAGTGCTTACCATATAAAACTATTTGCAAAATTATCTACTATTTTTAATTAAAGTAATTTTTAATTAAATTTCTTGAAATGTTTTTGCAATCATTTATATGTTATTAATTCATAATTAATATTACATAAATATACCATTAAGTAGTATAGAGAATACATTTAAGAAATAAAATTCATTTGTAGAATATACATTGTGCGGTAAGCCGCCCGCCCTGTCTAGTGGTCAGAGTCCCTGACTGCGGATAGGGAGCTCCTGAGTTCGAATCTTGGTTCGGGCACGGATTTACTTTCTCTCTCTATCTATCCAGTCTTTCTCCTTTCCTTGTATGAATGAGGTGTGAATGGTTGCCTAACCTATAAACGGATCCCTATAGCATGTGTGTACTGAAGAAGTCGGACTCCACACCAAAATATGGTTCAGTTGAAAAAGTGGAACAGCGCACCCCATAATGCCAGCATAGCTGGCACACGACAACAACTACAACATTGTGGGGGAAGATAACTTCTTTATTTTGTATTGTAATAACTCAAAAAGTAATAAGGATATATTTTCATACAAAATTTACATATTTAAAGTTTTAGCTTCCATATTAATAAATATCATACTTGGCATCTGACGGTACACTAGGTGAACCGAATGCGGCTCTCTTCTCATCACTTTCTTCTGCACATTGGCAGGTATTTCAACACATCTCTTTTTGAATGTTTCTTTACTTTAAACACCCCCACAAAAAGAAATTACATAGGACAGAATCGGGAGAATGCGCTGGCTACTCCAAGCAGTTTCTCATTGAAATGCATGACAACTGAACCACAATCTTACACAAACATCGTGATTTCCTTGCTGAAACGAGATCACGCCAATTTCATTGTCATTAATACTTTTTTGTGTTATTGCAATTCGATAAAAGAAGTTACCATGCCGCACACTATGTCAAGTAATCACAACAATATCATTAACAAACACAAGCCAAGAATATTATCGTATAATGATATCAATATTTATTACTTAGTTTGAAAAATAAAGAACATCGCAAATATCGTGTGTTATTTTGTATTTCCCCTTAAAAATTAATTATTTTTGATTCTGCATAAATGAAAAAAGTGTTTCCAACAATGTTTTATGATCTCTCTCTCTCTCTTTCATGTAATTATTAATTAAAATAACATTACTTTTTAAAAAAAGAGAGATAATCTTCTATTTATTTAAAAAAAATCAGTAATAAATTGTGTATTTATTTTATCCCATTATTCTTTATGATATCACGATTATTTATCATCAGAAAAAATTCAATCTTTCTTAAATTAATGCAATTTGAAACTTTCGACTTTGCTCAAAACATAGTGTCTTTCTTTTATTCATTCTTTTACTTTTTAATCAGCAAAAAAAAAAAAAAAAAAAAAAAAAAAAACAGGCGAAACAATATTAGTCTTTCTTTTCACATTTCCTTTCATGGTTTCCCTTTGAAGGAAAATTTCTTAATTAAGCTTTAAGTTTTAGAATCTTCTGTTTCCCAGGGAATGTCCTAGTTCATTCATAAGTATTTAGATTTTAAATTTTCAGAGATTCCCTAAATTTAATTAGTAAGGCATTACAGAAACACTCTATTGCGTCCTTTTCTATAGTTGCGACTTGATAGATTCTGAAGCTTTGAAGTTGAAGGATTAAGAACTGACATATTTTCTTTAGAGTAGTTTGAGAAATAAATTAAATTTTGAACAATTTCCTGCGGCTTTTGATGTTTTATCAAACATACAGTTTTGAAAAATATTTCTTAATTATCTTTATATTCGCTAGTGAATATTGTGGTCTTTTTTTCTTTTAGTATTACACTTATTATATCTCTTAAAATATAATTATTGCTCTTTAAATGAGTTATCATCATTTTTATAAATTTGAAATTATAATATTACATAAATTAAGCAATGTTAAGTTCCATACGGGGAACGTTTTATGAACGTTAACTTCATGGTTAATTTTGATCTTGAAATCGTTAATGGGCTTAGTCGGGAAGCTTATTACTATTATATATATTAAATTCAAGTGGTATGCATATCTTTAATTATTTAGCTTTCTGTTTAAGTTAGAAGAACGAAGTATTTTTAATTTTACATCATTACTTTCACTTGCTGCTTTCATAGTAATCTAAAAATTAAAAATGCTATGCTTATTTAACTATTGTTTAATTTTGGAAAAACTTGTTTTGAAGTGCTTAATTATACCATATTTCATATTTACTCCTTTAATATGGAAATGCTTTGAGTTAAAACAACATATCTCAATGTATTTTTGTCAAAAAAGCTAAATTAATGATGTATTCAGTATTTGATTTCCTTTCATTTTTCAGATAAGAATCTCAAATAAAATAGAAAGGGATTTGGTTTGCCTAATAAGTAAATTGTTTTGTACGTAAATAACATATTACTCAAAGTTAACTGCAGAAAATCATAATATTTATGTTTTAGAAGTTCAAAAAAATCAAGACATTTAAAAATATCTATGCAAATTATTCAATTGTTTGAAATTACGTTGAAGTATAAGAATTACAAAAAAGTTTAATTCATTAAAAATAATAGATAAATATAATTTGCTGTTTTAATATATTTTTTGAATAAACTTGGTAATATGTTCTGTTTAACTATTTTTTTATAAGTTAGTACTCAATTAATGAGAATCATAATTTTTTATTTATTTTGTATTGAAATAGTTTTCATATAAAATTTTAGTAAAGAAAGTTTTACTGAATTATGTATATTAAAACATGAATAAATTATTGCAATTTTTTACGCTAACCTCTTTTATATATATATTTGAGATGTAACAAAAGTAACATTTTTTATATTTTAAAGTTCATAAGTTTATATTAAAACAAGTTTTATTTCAAAATTGAATATCATTACATATGAATCCTTAAGCATTATCAGTTTTAAAAACCTGAATCATGTAACTGTGTGTACTGTCATGAAAATGCAGTAATATCTATTTGAATTACTTTATGTCAAAATTTACAAATAATCTACTATATTAATTTATTCACTATATAAGAAATGATTTTAAAAATAATAAAAAGAAACGTAAGGTGCTTAATTCCATTTTACAGATGCATACAATTTTTTACAATGCTTGCAGAAATTATTTTATGATCCTATATAGAAGTTTAAAAATTTATTAAAAATAGATAGATATTTTGATATGCTTTTGACTGAATGAAATACCTAAATAAATGTTATGAGACTAAATTCTAGAAATAAGTAAGATTTCATTTTAAATCTGTATCGCATTCAGTTTGTAAGTAATTGAACGAAAATATTTCCAAAATATACAATGCAAATACACAAAAACAAAACTCAGTTTTGGTATTGGAAGGCATAAAATTTATTTCATAGTCAGTGAAAAAGAAGTCAAATATAATGCTTTCAGATGTTGTATTCAGATATTTGTAAATTTTTCTATTAATGCATTAGTTTAATATCCGTAGAGTATACTACTTACATATTTTATTGATGCCTTTTAAAAGATGGCATATTTAAATTTGAATTGAAATAGAAATAGGGTAAATATTGCATTCATATTAATTTTTAATAAAATTTGAAGTTATTGAAGTAGACATAAAATACACATAAATATTACAGAATAAGTTCTTCTAATATTACAGAATGTACTGTAGGTAATAATTAATTTTTCAACAAAATGACTTTGAATTTTTATTATATGATATGTATTACCACTTTACTGAAACCAGATGATATTAACAATACAATAGTCCATTTGAATTATTAATAAAAATTGATTTGTCATGATTTCTTTAATTTAGCACACATTCTTTAATTTAGCAAATTCCGGAAACCTGTTATTTGAAATTACCATTAGACATAAAATATATGAAATCATAAATAATCAATCATAACCTAAGTGATTAAAATTCAAAATCTCACTAAAAAACATTAATTTGGTAAATAAATATATTTCCCAACAAAATGTAATTGAATTTAATAACCCAAAACTTTTTATTGCAAAATCAATAAATTGTGTGATAACTTAAAAATGAAACAATTTAATTCATTACTTTTTAAAAATATTTAATATGAGGTAAATGAGACAGTTCTTGCCGTCTTCGCATTGCCATTGAATGGAGTGAGAATAAGCATGCAAATTAGTGCATGACTTGATTAAGATGTCAGTCAATCCCGAGTAGGAATGTCAATTATTATAGAAGCAGGTCCACCACACACATTCATCAATCGTGACTCCTGCAGTAGCTAAGAGAAATGATGTGTCGAAGAAGCTCGTTGGGAAAAGTTTGCTTTACGACTTCAAAATGGGCTTATCAGCTGCAGCATCAAGTCACCGAATATGTCAAGCGTTAGGGGATAGTGCTGTGAATAAACGTAAGGCAAGGTATTGGTTTCAGAAATTGCTATAAGGATATTTGTCCCTCTGTGATGAAACTGGTAACTGGTAGACTTGTCAACAATTGGTTAACCATGAGCTCCTAAGAATGAAACAAACAGTCACTGCGGACATGTAATCACAGCAATTGGCTCTTGTGCAACAAGCATTGAAGCAGAAAGAACAAGCACTGGTTTATCTCAAGGGTATCATAATAATCATACAGCAATACAAGAATATCATACAGCGACTTGGTTGTGAAAATTTGTGCAATCCTCCTTACTCACCTAGCTTCGCAGCATCAGATTAACACCCCTTATATTCCCTGGACAATCATTTTCTTGAAAAATCTTTCTCAAATGAAGTAAACCTTTGTGAAGTACTCATGGACATCTTTGCGTCCCAAAGTCTCGAGTTTTACTGCATGGAGATTGCACTACTGGAGACACGTTGACAGAAAGTTGATGTTAAAAGTACTTTTTTTCAATACAAAATGTGAGCCTAATTTTCCAAAAATAAAATCCAGCTTTTCCAAAAGCTATTGCAATATTCTAAATACTTTTTATTTAAAATTTATTCATTTCTAATTAAATATAAACAAACTAAATAACTTAAACTAAATAAAGAGTGTGAGAGACATGATTATATAATTTCAAATTAAAATTAGTCAACAAATTAAGATTGAAAATAGGGTGATTATAATTAAATAATCTTGCTTTAAATACGACTACACAGACGAAAACATATCTCAGAAAATTATAAGATTTATTGTAAATATATTTTCGGAATGAGAATTTTTGCTTAAACATATAATAAAAGGTAGAAACTTCTCCGATAAGGGCTGATTCTTAACGAACATTTATATTAATTTAACTTAAATTCACTGCAGTTTAAAAATTTTACTGCCACAAAGCATGTTTAACATAATAACTATCATTTCCAGATATCTTAGCCTCAGTGTGTTATAAAAAATATTATGAGCATTACATGACGCTCACAGTGCTATCTTTGATAATAAATTATCTTCTGGAACTATCCCGAGTTAAAAAATATGATAAAGAGACCACAGATTGTAAAAGCGACTACTGAAGTGACATTCTTTTGTGTACATTTAAAGACGACTTTAGCATGAATACTTATGTGTAAAGGAGCTTCATATTACATAATTCTTGTGCGTAAAATACACTCTCCTGCTTGCAGACAGCTTTATCTTGTAATAGCGTAGCATATCGCTATCTGGTGTTTGAGCATGTTGCTGAAGATCTTGCAGTTAATTTTTTTGAAATACTATGAATCAGCTATAAAGGATGTAGTTAAGACATTGCACACTGTTACTTTTGGAGACTACAATGAAACATGTAAGATTGAGTTAGTATGTTCTAGTTCCTAAGTTCATCAAAAACGTCCAGATAAAAGTAATCTCTATCCATCCTGAGGATATTTCAAGCCCTTTTCGAATCAATCTCAAAGGTTGTAAGAAACTGATCTGAGGACTGCTGCCGTGTGATGGAATTTACGTGGAATCTCTGCTCAATATGAAGCTTGTAAGGATTAACAGCTGAGCATACATCCTGTTCTGACTATATGAAAGGCAGAATATCTAATTCTGAAATATGGTAAGCACTTTTAATGTTTTCATCAAAATCATTGTCCTCTTTCACCTGAAGTTCAATATTCTTTTTTTGCTTCTGTCAAAACAGGTTTTCTCCTTCTACTTCCAATAAAAATTTGAACAAACTTTTGACTTAAAATTCGGCTACAATTATTCGATTGTTTTTGCGGTGAAAAGAAACTATCGTATGTCTTTAGAGGACCCAAATTTTCTTTCTATAATACTACACATTTTTAATAATCTTTGCATAATACTCTTCAAATAACCTTTGTACAATACAAAAAATTTAAAGAATAACGTTTGATCTGCTAAAGTACCTATTAAAGGCATTTTGTTTTACAATATCCAATCAAAATTCTTTAAAAAAGTTTTATAACAGTTTTTTTCTTATTGTAAAAAAATGTAATTTTCTTCCTTTTTCTTTACAGCCGGTCAAGCTTTTGAAGAGAAGTTTAACTGGATTATTAATTGAAAAAAATATTTCGTTGATTGTATATTTTATTTTTTATGTTAACTTTTATAAGTTTCAGGGAAGAACAGTGAACTGGAGTATGAGAGATGACAGTTAACGTTAAATATTTAATGAAGCAGTTGTTTAAGTGTTTTAATTATAGTGTGCAGATGATTTTAGAGAATGTGTGTTAGATTTAAGGAAGAAGATTTATTAAGCCAAAGTGTCTTATAGATAAAAATTTTGGGAAGTCTATAAAAAGAAGCAGTAATAAATTTGTAATTCATTCAGAAATGCCAATTGAAGGTGAGATTTTGAATTTTTTTTGATTTTCTGATACTAATTAAAAACTGTTTATTATGGAGGGTTCACAGGATTATGGCCCAGAGGACATCCACTTCCAAAATAGAAAAAAAATCACCAATAATTAAGAATATTATTTTAGATTTGCCATAGCAATACCCTGTCATCAATCAAATTGAGCATTTTTTGAATTTATTGGAGGAAATATTGGGACTAAAATTTACTTCATTTTTCAATGATAGAACTCTTTCAAGATCTTCAATCGGAATTGGTGATACTCTCAAGGCTTACGTAAGAAACTGTTATTAATTCCTCATCCAACTCATGTGATGCAGTCCTCAAAGCAAATGGATATACAATTAAAAATTAAATACTTTTTTCTTTGGTAAATTTCGATGATTAATTTCAATGAAATTTAAAAAAAAATTTCAATCGTCTTAAAATATTTTATCAAACAACTTTACGAATCTCCAAATTATTTTTAATTTAAGAGCATTAATTTTTGCACTGCATTTTGTTGAAAATTACATATAAAATGGTCAGAATTATAAATACAATAGAATAATAAATTACAAAAAATTAGAAAATAAATAAAATTACATATAAAAATCCTTGCATTTCGCGGAGCTATAAAAATAGTTTAAATTACTAATATATTTCTTTAACAAAATTGATTGCATAAAAAATAAAGTAAAATATACTTTCAAAATTCATTCATGCTACACTACTATTTTGGAAAATACAGTGGTAGGATCTAATTCATCCTTGCTATTTTTCCTAACTTTCGAAACAACCAATAGAGAAGAATTCTTAAATAAATTAAAATTAATATAAAGTTAAAAAATAATGTAATATTAAATGATTTAAATTATTTTGTTCGTAGTTCTTCTGCGTAGTATATATATATATATATATATATATATATATATATATATATATATATATATATATATATATATATATATATATATATATATATATATATATATATATATATATATATATATATATATATATACACACGAAAAAATGCTATTTTGATTAAAATTGTTAATCATTAAAATTGATAATTAAATATTTCAGATATTTATATTTTTTTCAAAGCCTAGCTGTGTGTGTGCCCTTAGGAATTTAAACCTGTTCATTTCTAGAAGAGGGTAGAGTGATGGTGACTCACACAGTTGTGCACCCAGTGGGTGTATCATCTTCACCCGATAAGTGAAAGGATAGAGAAACAGATTAACAGAAAGAAAACGGAAAATCCATGCTAAAACCAGGTTTCAAGCTCGAGACCCGCTTCTTTGAAGTTAGGAACGTTAACCACTCATATGTCGGTATATGTTTTTTATACATCCATTTTAAAAATTACTAACAAAAACAATTCGAATATGCAACAAAAAGGATTCAGGTAAAAATTTAATCGCAACTTTTGGTTTATAAATCATATATATAAGTGTAAAATTTAATATCAGTTATTATTGAATATTAAAAATGTTAATAAGATAATTACTACCAAATATGCGGTTTAAATGTTATCTGAAGGGTGGACTGCAAGAACTTATATATAGGCTACAACTAATTTTCCAAAAATTTTAAAACTATCTTGATGAAAATTAAAAAAAAAGAAATTAAAAAATTACAGTGGTTTGATAATATATTAACACAGAAGGGTTTACTTGTTAATGACGAATATAACAAATCATGAAAATTAATATTAATTAATACATTCTAAAATACAAACCATATTTAGGTGTATGAGTTTATTTTTCATGTGTAATACTAAATTGAATTTCACACTAATCGAATGTAAAATATATAATTGCCTGATTTAATGCAAATATCTTACTGAATTTTATAATTAAATTGAAAATATAATAATTATCCATTAAAATGAGTGAAGTATTAATTTACGGTTTATAATTTTAACTTTATATAAGTATCTTCATTTCAAAATTTATGGCAAAATGTTATAAGATACTTTACAGAACACATATTAAACAAGGCAAGTTATTATAAATACAATTCATGACATATATTTTATAAAAATTATATTACAATTAATATTGAGTCTGTTCTGACATAAATTTTTGAGTACGTTTATACTTCAATTTGAATTTTAAAAGATTATATTTATGTTAGTAATATTTTACTCAAATATTTTTTATTTTAATAAAATATTTTCCCGAAGTATAGAAGTTAATAATCTTCAAAGTAATTTTTTTGTGTCAAATTCCCTTAATTAATTGAGCTGAATATTAATTTAGCTGCACCATAAGAAGAACTCGCTATAATAGATTAAGTTACAGATCATTAAATCAAGAAAATCTTAAGAGCTTCTTAATCCTTTGATGGAAAAAAGTTTCTCCCTGAACTTCAACTGATTGGTTAATAACACTTTACGTAAAAGCCAAATCCTGTCTGAAAAGAGTTTTTATGTAACGCCATATGGACTTAGGAAGCATCTAAAATTTATGCGACATAGCTGGGGTGGCAAGTAAATATGACATTTTATAGAGAGAAGAGTTTAAGGGAGAAGGTTATATATAAAACATGACAACCTAAGATGGTCCCAGTTTTCTCCTGATTCGCTGATAGAAAGGCTCCGTTGTGCTAAAATTCGATACTTGAATTTCTGAGGCATGTATTTTGAGTAAAAAGGCTTTACAAAAAGGCCGTGGCTTCCTTTTATCTTCTTAACTCATACATCAAAAATGATTGATGGGCAAAATGTTGGAAGAAGGTTGCAATGGGATGGACAAAAAGGAAGTATTCTTATCTGAGGAGGTGTTTTTTCACCCTTTTCACCATCTATATCAAATTCGGTCTTTTTATCGGTGTCCAACAGACCTGTCTGCAAGACGGAACCCAAACTCACAAGAGTCCTCATAAATCATTAAAGTGGGATTGATTCCTACTTGTGCACTTCATGTCCGTTCATGAGGCAATAAGTAGCATTTGAGGGCATTCAAATCATGCTCTGTTGATAAAATGTTTCTTTAAATAATAAGAGCCAAAATCTTATCTTCTTAATTTTTATTTCCTTAGAGAGAATCTATAAATATATTTTCTCTTTCAAAACATGTGCTATTCATTTGTTTTTTTTTTATGATAAAATGAGTTTCAATAAATTATGTACAAGAATATGTACCTTAATTGCATTATCCATTTCTCACAGAGTAAGCTTAAAATGAATATAAAATTAAGTTTAACTATAAACATTTTTCTCACTAAGTACACTATCTAACCAATTTTATAATATTTGATTATATTTCATGAGTATATACTGCGCAATGTAGGCAATATATATTGCACAATTTGAAATAAGAAAATAGGAATTTCAAGACAGTACACACAGAAAGATTACCAACTGTAACTGTGATATATTGATCAACATTCTAAAATACAAATTTCTACTGTTTTCTGTTCATAATAATTGTTTATATTTATTTCATTTATTCTTAAACTGAGAACGGTTTTCTCTCCAAAATTATCAAAATTTCAAAATTTAAATCATTTTTTTTAATAATACCAAAAATATTTAAACCTGTCATTAGTTGTACAAACAACATGTAAACGGAAGAATTTTATTCTAAAAAAATATTAATATACTAATCACTGCTTTATAGATATTATTATGAAATTTTTTGCCATACTTTCATCTCCTTTAACATGAATTAAAGATACATATATTTGTATTCATTGAGAGTTTTCAGAAATAATTACTTCAAAAATAAATCGTAAAATTGAATAGCATGAAATATAATTCATGAACGTTTTTGAATAAATTTTGACAAAAATAATGATATAAACAACTCCGTAAAAGTGATCGATTTGAAATAATTCTTAATTCGAAATCCTGATATTTGCGTATTTCATAAATATTATAATTTTTTTAAGTTATTTAATTTTAATAAGCAAATGAGCAATTTGTACAATTGACAAATTTATTTATGTATTTTTATGAAATTGTATAAAATGAAAGTAAAACACAAGCTGATATAACAAAAACAATAAATATTTGAAAATATAACCTTTGTGATTGATTATATTTTTTCGTAAATTTTCAAAATGCATCATATTTTTGCACTGAACAGGACAAAACAGAATACCAGGAATAGTGCGACTTTTAAAAAAATTTAATATAGTTTTTTTTAAGAATGTGTTCTTTTGCAATTAGTAACCTTAAATATTATGTGTGGTTTAAAGTGCTTAATCTAATAATTTTAATTCATAATCCTCTTTCTTTATTTAATTTCCCTGACAATAATCATTTTTCCCTATTTCTAAAAGTTTTTTGTCCCTTTAATACTGCATACATTTCTAAAGGGCACGAATCTTTCTAGTTGATATGTAAGCAGAGCCCATTTTAAAAGAGTAATATTCTATGAATGATGCATCAAGAAACTTAACAAATATTAGAATGAATGTGATAGCTCAAATGCACGTTTCTTGTTCTTTATTATCAGAAAATTAATAGTGGACTTTAAGAAGCAAAGATTTATACCTATTATGCAACTTATTTACGGTAGGATGCACTGTAAATGGGATTCAGGTAAAAAATCTAGTTGGTAATAAAAAGTTGGTAAACATATATTTTTCTCATACTCGCGGGGTTGGTCTTAATATCTTTCTTTATTCCTTAATTTTTTTTCATTTCTTTTCAAATTAGCAACAATCATAAATTTTTTATGAAAAACATTTTATAATTTTTGAAACATGGTTTGGTATATTTTTTTCTGGGATGATAATATATAAGATTAATTCAAAATGCAGTCCTTTAAATACATTTAACTTTTGTGTCTGTTAAAAATAAATTGCAGAATATTTTACTACGACGATTTATATTTTTCAGAGAATATATATAAATACTCCTTATGTTTTTCAATATTTATTATTTAGGTAAACAAAAGATCTAGTACTTTAACCTTTTTAAAATTGAAATTTGTGCTAAATACTTTCTTCGCAATAGACACAATCTGTTTGAATAATACAACATCAATGTTCTAAGCATCTAAGCTATGGAGTTTTTCTTTAGGGGATTGAAATAATTATATTTTCCATATTCGAACAGTTCCATATCATCCTTTGCATTATATTTTGAACAATTTTCCTTTAAAGCTAGTCTGTGATGTAAAAACATATCATTTTCTTGAGTGTTTTATTTTTTTCTAAAAATGATAACTACTATTGTTTTAAATGTCCAAAGATGGTGTAGTTTGAAATAATATTCATAAACAGAGTATTAAACATCTCTCCTATAATGATTACCATCTTATTTTTTAGTTTTAACATTTTGCATAGAAATAAATAACTGAGTTGAAATCCATTTTGGCATATTAGACTTAAGTTATTCTTAATTTACTTTCTATAAAATTAAATGTTTCATAGAAAATGTCCTTAATAACATAATTAATATAGTGTAAAATAAGAATAAAATTTTCTGTACCTCACAATGACATGTGCTTAATACGTTGGAGGGCATGTAGGGCACAGAGATCACCAGAAAATCAACAAGTCTGGGAAAACTATCTGTAATCAATCATCCTTTGAGTATTCTCTTGTTTGACATTCCCCTTGATATGGTATCCGTTATTTTTCATTTGCCCTTAATTCCTTCTTTTGATGTGATTATTTCTTGGTATTCAAATGGTATTGAGGTAATTGCGCTCCATGCGACCAGTATCTTTTCAAATTCCTTCCAAAAACAGCTAAGTTTCCTGCTCCAGAGTGTTTTGTACATTTGTTTGCAATTTTATTTCTTAACAATGGTTTGCAAACATATTTTAACTAAGTATGAAAAAAAGATATAATGTTTGGAAACTCTATTATATGAAGCAGAATCTTCTGCAGAAGATAATTATTAACTCGGTGAGGATAAACTAGATTATGGAACACACAGTTCTTTTGATAGTGATATTAAATTTAAGTAGAGAGAGGAAAATGATTAAGAATCTGAACTAGGAGAAGACATTTTTGTGAACAAAAATCAGTTTCAAGTAATGGCAAAACATATCAAAAAAATTAAATCTTCTCAAAATTTGGTCATTGATGAGTTTGATAAGAGATCACCAGAAATGTTTCACTTTTATGATGCAACAAAAAAGGTTTAGATGCAGTGTCTATATCATTTTCTACACACACATCACAAAAACCAACCGATGCTACATGGTTGTTTTTATTGCAATTTGAACATCAAAGAAATAAATACCAGAGTTTTTCTAATGTCAAAAAAGAATCCTCAAATGTAATATAGAAATAAAAAATTATTTAAAACGTAAACTTTAAATCTAATTGCGTCACATATGAAGACAAAAACTATGCAATTCTTTTTATAGAATGCAATCAGAAAATTAATCAAGCCAATTCATGTGGACCAGTACAGATTCAATATCTGAAAAAATTGCAGAACCCGACAAAAGCCGAAGTGATATGTGTCCGAAACCAAAGGATAATAAAACTAAAATTTATTGCACAGAATAGTGTGTGCAAAATTATTTTTATCATGATTGCTTAAAGTGTATGTTAAATTAGAATCCATAATAGAAGCTCGTGAATCTGCTTTTATGATTAATCAATGTTTTATCTCTTTAAACATCAAATTGAAATGCTTTTTCTAAAAAATTAAAAAAAAGTTCTTTAAAAGTTTAAATTAGAAAAATCTTAAAACATTAATTAAAAAATATATTATTTAACAATTTAATAGCGTAATCATTTTCTATAATAAAATATTTTAAAATTTTTAGTTCCTTTTTAACAAAACTGATTAGCGTGACTACTCACTCCACGTGACATCTAATGTCTGTGTCAAAAGCACGTCTTCTTCCTGGGTAATATGATAACAATGGAACAATTAACAATAATATGTTATTGCTTTTTAAAACGAAGTTAACATTTGCCTATTATAAAATAATAACTTTTTAAAAATCAATCCTGAATAATACATTTATAAAATAAACCTTAAAATTGGTTTTTCAATACATTTTTAAAGAAACTCATTCAAGGTTGGTTTTCAAAACATAACTGATAATATGGTCACGGTTATAAACAGAAAGTATGCCTGAAAATAAATTCTGCTTTTAAAAACCAATGAAGAAAATTATCCTAAAATGAAATTTATTTTATTATAGAATGATAATCTTAACATTGAAAAGAAACTTAACATAAATAAAAATGCATTGTGAAATAATCTAAGACTTTAATGAGGATAAAATGAATATTTAATAAATTTAGAATTGCGAATGATCAGTTGATAAAAATTACATACAATAGTATTCCTAAAAAGACATTTTAAAGCTTTCTTATAGTCAAGTATTTTTGAAATAGTATTTTATTTTGTTCTTTTATTTCTTTGATTTATAAAATTCCCTTGATTTTTTAAAATTCCATCGGTTATAAATCTCCTTTGATTTTTTTACATAAGTTTATTAATAAAACTTTAAAAATGGAATAAAATATAATAATTAGCGAATATTTTACACTTTTGTGATTTTAAGCAAATATGTGGAACCTGTTATTTAATTAGTCATGAGATGATGTAAATTAGTTTAAAAAAATTTCTAACATTTAAGCTATAAATCCGATTAAATATTCTCACGAAAATTGCTTTCATTCAGTGTTAAGCTGCAATTAAGAATCTTTTGATTGCATGTCTAGAAACAGTTTTGTAAAAATAATACAAGTTACAATGCTATAGTTTATCAAATTTTTAATATTTATGTAATTATAGTATATAATGATGTATATTATATATTAATTTATAATATAACGGTTAGTAAAACCGGAAGATAAAAAAATTAGACAAGCAAATATAAAATTATATATTTTTTAATATTTATTTAAATATTTCATGGTACTAAATTTTCTTTTATAATAGTATGAGTAACAAAATTTATAATAGATTATTAGAAAGCAAGCATAAACATTGGTTAAGGTTTATAAAATTAGATTAAATTAGAACAATAAAATTATTGAAACTTTCAGATAAAGATCCATTAAAATTGAAATAAGTATGTTAATATAGAAAATCTTTGAGCTTTTCAGAATAATAAAGCTCACTTTAAGAAATTCTGTAGCTTTATAGGGAAAAAAACAAGCTTGATAGATGACAAGAAATGCTAAATTTCATGGATCGCTGAAGGTGGCATTCTTTCCATCAAAATAGATGATCCAGAGCAACATTGTTTATGATAGCTTCACACCATTCATTTTAGGCACTATGCAACAAAATTCAATATTTCATTCATGATTATGGAGGACAGAGATTTTTAATATTATTAACAACAGAAAGTTTCGTGTTTATATAAGAAAATTTATATTTTATTTCTTATTCCATTTAATGTATAATGTTGAATTAATGCACATTATCTTTTACTTTGCTAATATATATATATATATATATATAATTTTGGAATGATTTTTTTTAATCTTAAAGTCAAATATATAATATAAAATAATGATATTAATTTTGAAAAATAAACAACATGCGTATACATATTTCAAACTCTATAATATAATTTCACCTTGTTTGATAAGTGAATGTTTAGCGATCAGATCTGTAATGCAACTTTTCTTGGATTTGACTCCTACCCATGATACAAATATTTGTATTGGATTGGATTATGGTCTAATTAATCTTTAATTTTATTTTTTAATACCACGTTTTTGGGGCAACTGTAAAATTAAAAACTATTGTAAAGTACTTGAACATCCACAGTGTGTCTTTGTCTTCTATGAGGTATTGTCAGAGATGGTGTGCTACACTGGCCTCATAATTTCACCTTGTTTGGTTGTTCCGGTTGTTCCTCATAAAAATAAGGAACAACCGGTTTTTTGTGCCTAATTTGCAAGTGAATGAATGTAGAAACACCAAATTTTGATGACCTGTTCACAAAACAGGTATTTATTGACTGCAACATAGAAATTTACATTAGATAAAAGCAAAATAGATTTACAACAAAAAAATGCAATCTCGCTGGAAAAGTCCATTTTCGGAAAAAAAGAATAATGACAGTTTTATGTGGTAAAAAGTAATAGAAGCATAACAAAAATGAGTTTTAATAAGAAATATGCCCACCACTAGCTGGCATGCATTGGCGGCATCGACTTTCCATGCTGTCAGCTTGGAGGAGGATTTAAAGCAGCAACCTGTCTACCAAGATAGTCCCACACATGTTCTATTGGATTCAGGTCTGGAGATTGAGCTGGCTATTCCATTCGCTCCAAACCAAGATCCTAAAGATATTCCTCAACAACTACAGCTCAGTGAAATCGTGTGTTATCATCCATCAGAATAAAATTATTGCCAATTGCACCGGCATAACATATGGATCAAGGATCTCATCCCTATATATCACGCCAGTCACAGTTCCTCCCTAGAACACATGCTGGTCAGTGTGACCATCGACTGAGATCCCTGCCCAAACCATTATTCCACCATCGCGGTAACTGTCTCTTTCCACAATGTTGGATTGGTGGTATCTGGTGTTTCGTTCCCTCCAGATCCGAAAATGTCCTGAATCGCTCTCCAATGTGAATCTGGACTCCTCTGTGAAGAGTACAGAAGCCCATTACTGTCTGGTCCAGGAAACGTATTCTCTTGCCCAAGATAAGCGAGCCATTCTTTGTCGTCTGGTGAGGGGAAACAACTAGTCGTCTTGCATAGAGACTTGCATGGTGAAGACGCCTTCGTACCGTATTAGCGGATATTCTTCTCCTCGATGCTACAGAGAGGTCTGCAACAAATTGTGGAACAGAAATTCTTCTCCTTCAGACCGAAAGAGCTTTAAAACGGTCTTTTGCAGGTGTTGTGACTCGTAGTCGGCCTGGAACATGTCTTCTGTATACAGAAGCTTCAGTTTGATATTGAATCAAAGATGGTGGACCACACTGCGAGACACATTAAGGCATCTAGCAGCATCAGCCTGTGATAATTCAATTTCTTTCCATTTGATTGCCCGCCACCTTAATGAATCGGGCAAATGGCTTCTCTCAGACATTGCGGGACCTCACTGCCTATTGTCAAGGAAACTGCTAACAAAAGTTGTAAATCAACTAAAGTTATACGCGTAATTACGAAAGGTTTATATTTGCATATTTTTCTCTCACTCATATATAGCTATTCTTATCTATAAAAAAAGTGGCAGCTATCGTTTTTGCATAAATTTGCATAAAGTTCGTTTTTATCATTTATATAAACTATAAATTGTTTTGTTAGTGTCATTATTTTATGGTGAACTTCGAAAAACATGTTGTATCTTAACTTTTGGAGACAGTGTACAAGGTATTTTCAGTGATGGTAGGTTATGAGGTATTTTCAATGATAGTGGGTTATGAGGTATTTTCAAAGATGGTGGGTGATTTTCATTTGCAGTAACCGTGAAAAGATAAAATTCCAAATGCTCTTTTCGATAGATGTGCATGTAAGTAGAGCAGGTAATTCTCAATTTGAACTGAAAAATGTACAGTTATAACACCTGGAAACTGATTGCAGGCGTTCTATGGGGTCTAAAGCATGTTTGCATTCTGAGAGAAATGTTCGTTTAAAGCGGTACATATATTTACGTATTTTACAAGGGAGAGAGTCTAGAAAACTTCCTGACTGATAAATATAAATACGTCTATTAGGTAATAGGTAGAGTGAATAAAAAAGTAACATCTATCTTCCACTTCTCAACATTATCTAGAGTGAAGGAATGAACCTTCTACTCAGAAGGCTGACTACGATGCCTCTAGGCTACAGAAAGCACTAACTGGTTACTCATTTAGAAAAATGGAGACCATAAAACAACATCATCATTCATTTAACATTGTTTCTTTGTCTGTTATTTTTAAAATCAAATCATTTTCCACGTTAATTCCCCAATATTTGTTTGTCATGGATGCCACTACGTTTATTTAATCACATTTGTTAATTATTGTAAGAAAATATATTTAATCATGAATTGAAAAATGAAATGAAATTTTTTAACTAATGATAAATAAAGTTTTAGAAATAAACATCACTTAAAATCTATAAAAGAAAATCAACGCAACTTTATGAGTGAGTATTTCATCAACATAAATTTTAAAACAAAATATGACTTTCGTATTAAAAATGTAACTTTAAATCCATTTTAACACACAACTATATGAATTAGAGTTAATTTTTTTTTCACATTTAATGATCGATGAAAACATCTCAAAAAATTTTTAAATTCAGATCAGTGTGCTTGCTCACTAAGTCAGTAAAAAGTTGAAGCTCCTCCTTTGTTGACATGGACATGAGTAAAAATCTAGTTTTGAAGTAATTAAAATTAATCAGACCGTGAGATCAGCATTTAAAAAATGAATTACTGACGGTTGCCCCTATTATTTGATAAGATGCTCGCCCTCTGTGAACCCCTGCATGAGGAACGTAATTTAGATGACACTTCCATGCGCTTGAAGTAAAGTTGATTGCATTAAAGAAAAGTTGGGGGGAAAGGGGAATTTTTGCATATTTTTCTATCATTAGTGTGATAGATGGAAAAGGGTGCGAAGACAGGATTCTATTTTCAAAACACATGTGAGAGTTGTATGGGTAAGGAAAAAATAAAAAAAATGTCGCAAAATGTGTTTTGAACTTGAATTTGAGTTTCCGACCACATTTTAATTATTTAAGATGTGAAACATATATTATATGCATTTAAAAACAGCACAAAATGGAAATACTTTGAAGAAAAAATTCTAAAATGAAGTGTATAATCAGGGTTCAATTGACAGATTGCTCTCTAGGCTCAAAAAACTATGTGAAAATTTAAAATGGATGACAGTATTGCATAAATGTTCTATCATAAAGATTCAAAAATACTTACTTACATTAAGCATTGCATTAAGTTACAATGTTAATTCTCTAGAGATTTGCATTCTACACAAATCGTTGAAATTTGTGATTAAGCTTCAGAAATTGGATAAAAGATATTCCTTAAGAACTAGAAAGATAATTAAGAGCTAAATATAGAAGCTAAATCTGGTACATTAAATAATACTTAATGTACCGGAGATTGTATCTTCTAATAAAAGAAAATAAATAAGGTGATATTGAGATGTCAATGAATAAATCCTTATTTTTATGTGAAATTAAGGAAATTAGTAAGCTTATAAATGTCAAATTGACCTTTTATTAACAGCAATGCTTTTTTTTTTTTTTTTTTTTTTTTTTTGCAAACTTAAGATTAAAATTTAATTTCAAAAAATATGAATGTAGGTATTATAAACTTTCAGCTGAAGTTTATCATTTATTTCAACAATTAGGTCATTAGAAAACATATTAGATCATTAAAAATAATTTTAGAAAAGTAAATTTGGTGTAAATTTTTAAGAAAACCAAATTTGAAATTTCATTTTTGAAATCTTATGAGAGTTTTTCTCAGAAGGTGAAGAATTAAAAATATTACTCAAGTAATCTAGGAGCATAATAATCTTTATCATCATAGTCAAACTTAAGAAAAATTTCCTATGGTGAGATTTAAAAGTCTGAAAAGAGATTAAAATTTACGAGCTTCTCAATTAAGCATAATTTGTAAGTTTCGCAACAAACAAAAAACTAAATTTACCTGTCATTAAAACTCTTTTTCTTTTTCACAAACCAATACTAGTATTTTTAAAATTCTTGTGCGTATTCCACTTTATTGACTTTAAGATACTAATTTCAAAGCTATTAAAGAAAATTATATACAACCGAAAAGAGATTCTGAGAAAAATTATAATTTTCTTCTACATCATAAGAAACTTTTTAAATTATTTTTTGATGTTTTAAAGTATGTTCTAAAAAGAAGCAAATAAGTTAAAACAATATAATTACAAATATGATATTACTGTCAGTGATATATTAATTATGTTAAGAAAGAAATCTAATACAAATTAATATAATTTCTATTTAGAGATTGTTACAGATTTTTAATAATATAAAAGGAGAATTCTAAATCTTCAATGCTTATTTGTCAGTTCTAAAGTTAAAAAGCTTTAAAAAAGGCCATATTTGTTCTCTTCTAAGCATCTTCTTTTCTAAATTTGCTTATAATACTTCTGAAGAACCGTAGATTTCGGCTAATATGAATCGATTTACTAATGTAGTAGTCGTTAATTGGATTTTAAAGGTAAGATTTGATTCTTTTCAAAGACGTGTTGTAATTTTAAACAAATTGCTTGCTTCTATCTTCAAACTAATGTAAAATAAAAAAAAATCTGAAACATTTCATCACATATCTATTGCATGAATAGGGAAGCTGATATGTTATGCAGGCAAATATGACAAATTTAGTATTTACTTATAACATTACACTCACGCAAACACATATATCTGTAAATTATTTCTAATTTCAGTTTTTTCTTTTGTCAAAACATATAATAGAAAATTCATTTCATTTAGCTTGCATATATATAATAAATATCCATTATAATTTACATAAATACTATATTATGTAAAGATCCGCTTTTAATTCATGTTTGGTGTCATTTAATTCGCAAAAACTTAATGCAGTTACATTCTATTCATCAATTCCTTTCCTAGAATAAATTCATTCAATTTATTTACTTAAGAATATAAAACTATAATTTATTTTGTCGTTATTAAATTGCATTTACTACTACTTGTAATTAGTAGTTAAAGAAGAAATTAATTACTGTTTCATTCTTCAAAATAGTTTTGAAGAAATTAATTTATCTACGTGCAAGTTTCAAACTGAAAGCATCAATTTATTTGAGATGTTACATAAAGTTAAAAATCTTGTGGAAAGAATACTTATTTTATATCTTTATTAATGTTCAAATGCAAAACAATTGTTTTGAAGGTTGATATATAAATAAAACAAAATATTTTGTTTCCTATAGATAAAAAAGGATTTCTTGTTTTTAATTAAGAATCTATATGACTTGTTTCATCAATAAAACATGTATAAAATATGAATTTATTAATTCGATATTTTACTTCAAAGTTTAGAAAAATGATAGGTATTATAAATTTCAAGGTCACCCAAAAAAAGTGAATGCAACATTTTTCACTACCTAAGGAGAATCTAGAGTATTATATTGCATAAGATAATATTAAGTATAATTTTAAAATATTTATTATATAAAATATTTTATCATGGTTAAATTAAAAATGCAAATAGAATTTTCAAATTTATAAAATAATATTGAATAATTGATGAAAATAGTAAAACAAATTCAAAAGCTTGGCAAAGCTATAAGTATATTCCATTCAATGAAATATTTAAATTTATCAACTAATATTCTAAAAACAATTCTTCCTTATTTATTGAGAAAATCTGCGGCATTATCATTCATATTCCTTATAATTTAGGGAAATGAGTACTTTCTCATTAAGAGGACAAAATTGTGTAGTTTGCAAGCAAACAGAGAAACCCTGAACGACGTTAAATGCTAGATGAAAACGTATTCTGATTATATTGGTCTCTTTCTTTTCATCATTTCCTGGTAACTATTGCTCGATCCATAGAAAGTCTTACCAAGCCTAGTTGCTCCTGAAAGTATATCGCCCCCAGGTGGTTGGGAAGGAGTTCCCTTGGGCTCCATGGACAATACTTTTTCTCCAGGAGGAGCTGGGATTGTCCACACCAGAACAAAAACAAATCGACTGAAGAGAAAAAATATTGGGAAAAGCAATAAGATCAAGATAACAAGTGGTGTCGAAAAACGAGGCTGTTCCAAAATAAATAGAGAATTTTTAGGCGGTGGTTAATTCTCAAGGACAAAGTAGTGGTTCATTCTTTAAAGTCAGCAGATAAACATTTATCAAGTAAGAAGTTATCAGGAAAATAAACGTTCGATATTGAACTAATTCGGAAATATAGTTAATCTTTCCTTTTTTGTAGCATAAATGTTTTGCTGGATTTTAATAACGTTATGAAGATTATGAAAATTAGTAGGTAAGAAAATAATATAGATTTCAATGCTTTCATTTGATTATGTTGCATAAGTATCATCAATCTGCATGATTTTTTTGGGGGGGTTTCAAAATGTTATTTAGATAATCTTAGAAATATATAATATTATGTTATAAATTTCAAAAATATGAAATCAGATTTACAGAAAGAATTATTCCTTCACAAATTTACTATTCAGCTTAATAAATTTTACTAAACAAAGAGTCATTTAAATTTATAAAAAATATGTTATTAAGCTTCATACTCCTGACTAGAGTATTCTTTCGTAATTAAATTTTATAGCATCAAGAATAGGTTGTTTGAAATAATTTTCACTTTTATAACATTTATAAAATCATAATAAGTGTTTGTAATATAAATAACAATGTGACGAAATATATAAAGTATTATTCATTGAAAATTTGTATAACAATAAACATATCATAAAAATCATTAAATTATGAGAAACAACATATCATCTAAAGAAAAAATAACATGCTTGTTTAATTTTTATGTAACATTCAAGCAGAGATTTTCATAAAAATATAGAAAATTTCTCATTCGAAAATAAATAAGTTCACTTGATATAATTGATAAAATTTCATATCATATGTAAATATTTTACTTAATTATATTAAAAAATATTCTTCATATTAATTCATAATATGTGCTACTGCATAGTGTTCGTAAAAATCACAAACGTTATGTATTTTCTGAAGCTTTCGCAAATGCAAAAAGTCATATAGTTATTAGAAAAAAATTTTTGAATGCAAAAAATTTAATACAAATTACAAATTTCAATATGATAAGAAGTCCAAGTTCAAACACTATAATCCTTTTGGCTTAAAATAATTTTTTGATCCAAAGGGATTATATTGTTAATTTTTTTTTGCTTTATAAACTAAGCTATTATAATTTACAGTTGGTATAATTGCAACAAACCGAAAGACCTCATGCTTGTAGATGATTACAATTGAAATCAAATATACAATTTATTCTTTAAATTGACAATATTTTTATCAGAAACTAATAATTTCAACTATATGTGTATTAGATTTGAGAACTGATAATTCTTTAGAAAAATTATTGCTTGAATTGTGGTGAATGTTGCAACTGTATCTATATAAACCAGTTTTGTAAGCATAAAAATATTCTACGCATTAAAGTGAAAATGTTATTCTAAGCAAGTTAGAAAAAGGTACAATTTAGTTTTTTGAGCAGCTTTATATATATGCATTTTATGCATATTATATATATATATATATATATATATATATATATATATATATATATATATATATATATATATATATATATATATATATATATATATATATATATATATATATATATATATATATATATATATATATATATATATATATATATATATATATATATATATATATATATATATATATATATATATATATATATATATATATATATATATATACATATATATATGCATTTATAAAATCTCTCAACAGTAAGCGAATTGAAATCTGTTGAAACATAACAATACAGCTTTTGAATCATAGAAAATAAAAAAAAATTAAAGGATGTGAATGAAATGAAAGAAAGTTAGAGATTCCATATTTTGAACTTCAATTAGTTAGTAGAAAAAATAAAATAAAATAAATTTTAATAGAAAAACTATTGAAATAAAACAATGAAAACTTTACAGAATATTTTATAATTCCTTGTATTAAATTAAAATTAATATTTTAATGGAAATGAGTAAATAAATTTTGGTGCACATAATAATAACATCATTCAATTAAAAAAATTTAAAATCATTGTTTTTAAAACCACAATTAAAATTAAAGTATAATGATTTGAAGAAAATATTTTTTAAAAATTAATATTTAAGGGTTCCATCTAAAAAAAGGCTTATTAATTGCATTTATAATAAACAAAAAATTAGAGTAATGAATGATGAGATAATTTTGTTTTCTTAGAAAAAACTAGTATCTATGTTGCAGAAATAAATAAACGTTTGTTTATAAAATTTATTATACTTAAAGAAAATTAAATACACTACTCATAAGTACTTCAATTTTGGATGGTAAAACTATGAAATTTACAATGCATATAGTGAGTATTTTGAAAAATAAATTTAAATAAAATGTTTTAAATAAAATATCTATATTAGGTACTTACATTACAAATACATTAAATACTTACTATTGATCTAATGATGATAAAAATACTTATATCAATTTATTTCATCGAATAAATTTAATGGTGGTTGCAGGAAAAATAACTTTTAATCACATGCAATTGATCTCAATTCGTAATAAACAGAAGCGAATATAAAATTAATTTCATACATTAATTTAGATTTAAAAAACTGTTATTAATATTTTTAATTGTATTATATATTAAAAAAATCCTAACTTTACTTTTTTAATTCATATTATTTAATTTAGTTAAATTTTAAAACTGAATTGAAAAAATCCAGCCATAAAAGCAGCATTTTGTTTACTTATTAACGAATGAAGCAATTTTCTTAGATTCAAATTGCTCAAAATATAATAATTAGACTATCTTTATTTGTATTAATAACGGTGTCTTACTAATACTTGAAATTTTTAACACATTTTAGCTGTTAGCATTAAGTATAATTATAAGATTTCTTGATTCCAAATGATATTATAATTTATATTATATATTACAATCTAGCAAATATTTATTAAAGATGAAATCATAAAGTTCTTAACATAATTTTTTCGCATATTTAAAAGGAAGCAATTTCAGTGAATTAAGATTAATGGAAATATTTCGCAATTGTAATTTTAGTTTGCGAGATATTTATTTTAATTATCCAGTCACATAGATGTTTCTAACATATAATATATAATGTGCAAATTATTTTCCTTTTCTCTTCTTAACAACTTTCACTGGTGCCAAAAATTATGTAATATAATAATTTCCTTCTATTAAGATACTGATGGTGAGTAATATTCAACACAAACTTCTTTAACAATAATAAAAATTGTACTATATTCATTATAATTTTAAAGGTAGTGAAAATTTGTAAACAAGGATATTAAAATATTAATAGGAACAAATATATTATTTTAATTTAATCATAATTTTTATCTGAAATGTTAAAATTTGCATTAATACTTATTGGAATGTAATGCAATTGTAAAAATAAAGTATAAATATCTGCTTTTCACTTAAATAAATTTTTAAGTATTACAATTTATATCTAATATTATTTTGTTTTATTTTCTTTATTAACAAAATATCTTTTTGAAACCTTGCATTTTTATTTATAATTTCCTATGACTTAATATTGGTAAATAAAGAAACATTTTAAGTAATTTGAATTGTTTCGGAAAATATGAAATAATCAAACATGGTGAAGCGTAACTAATTTATAAAATCTTAAAGTGTAACCTTAAATTATATCTTTTTAATACCAAAGCATTAACTGAAAATCCCTTTAATGTTATCGATCATAGGATCTAAAAGTAAAGCAACATTTTTTAGCACTTGAAATAAATTCTTGTTACAGTTTAGACAATATTTTATCCAAAAACCAATGTAACACTTACATAACTAAAAAAAATAATTTATGATGCTCTAGATATTTTCCTTTCAAAATAAGCACTTTCATCGATAAATAGTAAAACATAATTTTTCAAGTATTTCAACAGATTTTATAATAAACGCTTCTCATCAATTTTCGAGATAATCGCTTAGCTTAGAAGGGCAATTATCTTAAAACCGCAAAGTGAAGGTAACAAAACCTACCGTAAAATCCTGGCGTCTTGGACAACCGAGCCCTGTTTATTGCAGCGGAAATGATCCGGTTTTAATTGGAATTTCAAATGAAGAATAATAAATAATATTTATAAGATGATTAATTCATTACGCCACTCTAAAAGTGCTGCGAAAGTATCTTTACGCCACAATTTTCATGCTCTTCAAGGGAAAAAATTTAATTAGGTTTTGACACCAGGAGAAGGATACAGGGTAATTTTCTGAGGAAACTGTTTGTTCCAAGCCTCAATTATTAAGTTGATTTCTGATACTATAAAATACTTCAACTTGTTCTTAGTTACTTTGTTCTGGTTACTTTTATTCTGGTATTATTGACAGGAGAATACTTTTCTTATTTATGATTACTGGTATTTCAAACTGAAGGGAAAATGTTCTCCTTGTAATTTCTAAATTCATTTGTGTAAGCGTATGCTTCAGCACATAAAAGTTTAAATGATTTAAAGTAATTAATAAAATTATTTTAAAATTTACTTATTAAAATTTTAAATGTAAATTGCTATTTTATGATATTTGCGAGAATTCAGTTATGCATCTTTTAAGAGAAAAACATTATTACAGTCGTTTTTCTTTCTTTCTACTTTATAAAGAGAAGGTGAAGTATCAGTGGTAATTGGAAATCATGTATCATGGGTTTCTTCATTTTAACTCCTGTATTATCAAAATAGTAGATACATTAAATAAGTTGAAACATTTTCTAATATGGATTCTGTAAGTTTTTACCAAATGCTTATTTTATATAAATGATATATATATATATATATATATATATATATATATATATATATATATATATATATATATATATATATATATATATATATATATATATATATATATATATATATATATATATATATATATATATATATATATATATATATCATATATATATATATATATATATATATATATAAATTATAAATTTATGATATATTTATATGAATTTTATTAGCAGTAATAAATAGCTGTGATGCTGTAATAAATAAAAGAATTTATAATTTAATAATCAATTTACAAAATAATATAATTTACATTATAATAAATGCAAAAATTTTAGCAACAATAAAATTAAATACATAGGAAGAAAAATATTTGAAAAACCCAATAAGCAATTAAAATAATAATGTTAATATACCAAAACATACATGTTAAATATGAATTTATTAGAATCTTAGTTGTTTTCTCTGAGTTTTTGAAATAATGGTTTTATGGATTTTTATAAAAAATAAAAGAAAGTTTTCACATTTATATAAATCTTTAAAAGTAAATTACAAATTGATACATTGAACTCCCTCTTGATATCATTAAGGAAATTAGTATTATTTCCTTAATGAAGAAAAATAATTGATACACTAAACTTGAAAATCAATTATTTTTCTTTCTGAAATAATGATTTCATGAATTAAAAATATGTTTGTTGTTGTTTTAAAACGAATCTACTAAACCTTATTTTGTTACATTTTCTCCCCTTTCCTGTGTTAAAGTATCCCATATTAATTTCCTGTGATTATCAGATAAAGGATTATTAATAAAACGCATTTCAAAGTCTTCATAATAGTATATTTTTAACGGTAAAAAATTTAAGAGTATTTAGATAATTTACCAATGAACTAAGAACAATTATGTGTGCAATAAAATTAGTTTTAATAATTATGTTGGAAAAATAAAACCATTTAAATGAATGCATTTTTAAAATAAAACAAAATTTTCTCTCTATATGTTTATGTATAGATGTATTTATATTCATATCTACACATTTATATTCACGTGTGTAAATATAGAATTTGTCGAAATGTTTAATATATATTTACTTGTTATTCACTGAACTGATTACACATGTACAAATTTATTAAATATGCATGAAAAATTTAAATCACGCAATATAAACTGATTTAATAAAATAATAAAGTTGGTATGATTTTCTTTCCTTTAATAAATATAAATTTATCTCTGCAAATTTTTGTGCTTCATACAAAAAATTACGTTTAGATATAAGTCATATTTTCTAAAGTTTGGCATCCAAGCTTATTTAGTTTCCTTCAATTAAACACTGGACGCTATTCAAAATCTTTAGAGATAATTTAAATAATTTATACTCGTGGAAAAGATTTCATTACCCTTTCACCTTCTTCAAAGCATAATTCTTAAAGATAACTCTCTCCACACAGTACATGCTTAATTATTGCTTCTTCCAAAAGTTTGCCCTCTTCTTTATTTACTTAACAATTTCAGATGCTTAGGAATACTGTTTACATAACTGCAGTTACCCTTCCTTCCGTTCTGAGCGATTAGTCTCATCTATGGTCTCATTTATCTCTATCTGAAGCACCATCTCGTAGGTGTGTGCTTAACTTGATAAATATTAATCAGCTTGGTGAATCGATTTTCCATCGAAATGAACGGCACGGGAGCATGGATCCTGGAGCAGCGTTTATAAGAAAGTCATCACTGACGTTCTGTTTCAGAAATTTTTAAGTCCTTAAGAGAAGTAACTTACAAAATCTTTAATAACATGACAAATTACATAAATGCATAAAACATATAGTAGATATATATGGCAAACTTGTTTTATGTATCTGCAATATCTACGATTGAATATTACTCAAAATATATGTCTGCATATAAACATGTGTATTACATGCAAGGTTATATAAGTAGTGAAAGTAGTTTACATGTTATTTTATATTTCGAACTCTAAGATTGTTTTGAAGAAATTCTATACATTATAACGATGACTTTTAAGCTAGTAAGATATAAATATTTTGAAAACTGGTTTTTTCAAACTGTTTATTTCTTAATTAAACAATAAAATTGCACGCATACATAAGACAAAAATTGCACGCATACAGCTCAAACCAAGAAATTCATATACGCACGTGCTTAAGTGAATATGTAATAAACACTACCAAACAGACTTTTCATAATTCCTGCGAATGAGAACTTAAATTGCATCACTATCAATGAGATCCATATGTTCACACTATGAATTGAGAACTTTATGTAAGCGTAAGTATTCAGTATAAAGTTAATTAGATACTTTGAAATATAAATTATTACTGTTTGTGTGTGTATTTAAAATGAAGTAAATATTTTAATAAATTTAATGCACATTTTTAACCATATGCTACACACACGTATGTCCAGTAAAAATTTATAATCTGATCATAATTTCAATAAATAATTTTGATTATACCAATCTCAGTACTTAGTATATATGGTTAAGAATAATATTTATCAACTAAATTGTTTAGTTTTCCTCTATGTAACTCTGTGATAACTTTAGGGCACAGACAGCTGCTTACAAAGCAAGATGCATGTGTTTTTCTGAATACATACAATACCTGTTAATACAATTATTAAAGAATATAACTGGAAAGTCTCTTTTTTCTACGTTTTTTAACCTTTTAATGCAGTGGGCACTATACATTGAATATTAGCTAACTCTATCCTACAAATAATATCAAGTTTAAAACTTCGGTGTTTATACTTGCGGAAAGAAATTGCACAGGTATAAATAACATCTACAAAGTAATTACTTTGTAATTAATTTTATTTCTTACAAAGGTGGGTGAGTATTTAAAGAATCAGTCATAATAAAAAACGAGTTTTAAATGAAAAAAATCAAAGAATGACAGAACTTTTTTATCCCTTTAACAGCATTCAAAATCGATTACAGTATTATTGTCTCAATGCACTTCAACTTAGAAAGGTTGCTGTTAAAATATAATTTTCAAGAATAATTTCCATACTTAACTTACCTTTGTATTTTATGCTTACAAAAATTTTGAATATATATGTAATCGTAGATAAAATACAAGACATTAATTTAAATGTTTCAAGATTTTAATTTAGAAGAAATACGTAGAATTCTGAAATAAATGATGGGTATTTTTCCTAATTTCAAGTTTTATTTAAATTTTATTTATAATCTTGGCATAGTTACTAAAACACAGAAAAATGCTTTGAGAAACAGGAAACGCATTGTCTTAATAGACACACAAATAATGCCAAATATTTAATTATGTCATCAATAATATTATCCTTCCTAAATTTAATTAGTGCATATTGGCTCCTTGAATTCCTCTGACACTCTCAGACATCCAATGGTCTGCAGACGACATATTTGTAGCCAGTGTCCTTAGAAAGATTGCAATTCTTTCACTTAGGATTATCTTATCGAATGTCACACAATAATTAGACATTTTATCATATACCAGGCAAATTGCTTCCTCAGGCATCAAATGGAAACCTGCATCTATTATAAGTTTGATTAATTCAAAATTTGTGTAAATGCTTGATATAAATTTAAAAATTTTTGAAAAATAAAATTATAAAATGGTAGCCTTTATTTTGTAAATAAATTTTAAATTCACGTGGGGTATTTATTTGAATTTATAAAATAAATACCCATCTAAAAAATATATTCTAGTGTATTCCGAAATTTCCAAATAAGATAGTGATGATATAAAATTCAGGTTAATATATATCTTTTTTAAATTATTAAAAACAAAATAACTTAATTTTTTTTTCTGAAAATTAAGGAGCAAACGTCAGATTCCCTTTTAAATATTATTAGAATTCTTCAGTCATTCTAATTACTTAAACCCTCTCTTTAATGATCTACAATATTATACAATCAGCAAATTTTTAATACTTTCTTGACAATAATAGATAATAACACACATTCATTTAAATAGAAAAATAATTACTCCAAATTAACTGTGTCAATTTTCTTGAGTTATCCTTTGTATTAATAACTAAGCAACATATAAATAAAAATTCACTGCACAAGTGCAAGCTTTCATTTTAACTGAAAATAAAGAAGATTAGGGAAAACAAACATTTGGTATTTTCTTTATAAGACTATTTATTTTCAAAAAAAAAACATCTTTGAGTACATAAATGTTTATTTATTCTGTTTTTAAAAATAATTACAGCCAAGAAAAACTTATATGTGTGTGTATTTAGTTATAATTACCTAAAAATTTATATTTATTTTATGCTGTGATAGCTCCAACATTTTTAAAAGTATTTAGGTATCATTACTTTAAAAAGACAAAATTATTAAAATATTTTAATAGTCTAAGAATTTGGATACAATTATCCCTAAATTATCATGTGTTGAGACAAAATTATGAAATATTTAAGAAATATTTTTTTAAAAAAAATGTTACATATGATTGAAGTGTATAGCTTATTGGTGAATATTCTTAAATCATTCTATAGATATTTTACAAAACTGAGATAAAATGAAAAATATGTTTAACATTTTAGATAAATGATTAAACTCTACTCCGTACTTCTTATTTACAGAAACAGTAATGAAAAATTATTTTTCCGTCTTTTTAATTGTGTATGTCAAAACTGTTTGTTTCAAAAGTAAGATCTTCTCGGTCACAACTACAAGTGTTCTATTATCACAGCAGCAAATTAAAAATATTGTTTAATCATTTTCGCAATGAAAAATAATTTCTCAATTTTCAACAATGTATAAAAATGGTAGATTAAATAATGATAAAAAAATTAATAATTTTGAAATATCTAGTTAAATAATCGGAATCACAGAAAGTAATAAACACTTGATCTCGGGAAGGAATGATGATGTAAAAGAAAACTTTAATACAATGATTCATTTTATTAAGGACAAATATTGGGAAAATTATTTATTATGAAATATAATACAATAAGAAAAAAAATAAATTTAAAATTGTATGAATTACTAAAATAAAAAATAGACAGATTTTTCTTTCCATTTTACAATAAAAATTATGTGTTTCAAGAATTGTTAGATTTAAATAGCCAATTAGCATTTATTATCTTTTTCGAGGTAGTAAATAGGAACATTGATTACTTTTGATTTTCCTCTCAATAAGAGTTATTTTCTTCACAAAATACGAGCAAAGAAAGATTAAAGATATCACAGTAAAATTTGACTGATAACGCATTATATATAAATATCAGATAAGATGATTTAAACTGTAGACTGTTGTGAAGAATATATGATGGGATTTGTTGTACAAGTATGGACTACACATTTGCGATTGGCGATGGATCAAAAGAGATCAGAATAAGTGCTGGAAAAAAAGGAATGCATTAAATTTAATACAAGAAAACTTGAACATAGCATGCTGCCTGTAATCAAGCATTTTACTGTATGAATATGTCTGTTGACAAGCACTGACAGTATGGGGAGCCACAGACTTCAAACTTTCAGAGATATATTATTGGTTGTTAGGTGTACCGACAGTTTGAACCAGAAGTATATGAAGAGAAATCCAGTACCACTCCCAACCATGACACTGGATGTAAGTCCAGTGAGGTGATGCATAACACAGAGGTTCTATCTCACCAAATACCCATTGCACATATTTGAATCTGTACATCCTGGCATTGCAAGTATTAACTAGTTTCATTAGTAAGAACAATGCATGTCTATTCTGTTGTCCATGTCGTTATCACACTATTCCTGTTAGTCCACCGTTCCTCCTGCATCCACTGCTTAAAAATCTGCATCACAGTTGCTTGATTTCGTTCAAAATGAATACCTATTTCTCTGAAGACTACTATTCTTCATCAATCACCGAGACTACTTCAATCAGTATAGACTACTATCCTTCCTAAATCAAACTCAGAAACTTGATCAAAAGGTGCTCGATGTCTTCTATGAGACATAGTTAACAGCTCATTCGAAGCAAAATCTAAAATCAGGTTAAATACTTTATTTAAAATCGGTAATTTCTAATTTCATTTCATAACGCTTTCAAGAAACTCTAAATTTACCTCTGGTGCCCAAATAATTTGGATATTACATCGCCACAAACGCATGGCGTAAATTTCTCATGATTTGTATGACTTCCTTTACAAAGATGTATTTAATTCTATTATTATTGCATGCTTAAACTAGATCGTATTTTAACACCATCGTTTAGTTTTCAAGTTTTTTTTAAGTTTAGGAATTCCTGAAATTATTAAAAAAACTACAAAAATTGTAATTTAAAAATTTTGCTATTAAATAAACATCTTAATTATTAGTAATACGATTAACTAAATAGGATTATCGAAGCAAAACGTTTATCTGAACCAATAAATATATCATTCTTTCTCAATTATATTAATATTGAGAAAGAAAGATATATTTATGACAGACATGCGGTATGACATGAATAGTATAAGAATTTAAATGTTTGAAAAAAATAAAGATAAATCACTGTGTACATACAACAAAAATTTAATTTGCGTATTTTGTTACAAAAACTAATTTTTATTTTATATTTACGTTAATTAGATTATAATGAATAAATAATTATTAATGAAAAAAGTTTGGGATAAATTTTAAACTTTCCTTCTCAATTATTTTTCACAACAAATTTTGTAATTTTCATAAATAAGGAAAGATCAATAATTCTTAAATAATAAAAAACACAATTTGACTTCATAACATTATATTATTAGTAAATACCTAAAACTCAATGCATGAAGAAAAAAAAATAGTTTATTTAAAACAAATAAAACAGATATTGAAGAGTAAATAATTGGATATTATTATTAGAAGAGTGATTTGAATTAAAATTATCTAATTTTTATTTAAATTTAAATTTGGATCACATATATAAGTATCATTTATGCACTATTTAGTAAAATATAAAGAAATATATATTTCATTAGATTAATTTAATGTTAGCAGAAAAAAAGCTATATGTGCATTTCTGTTAGAGAAAATTGCAAGTGAGACATAGGAAAGAAAATTGAAACGTTTGCAAGAATTAACCACCCTACAAATGCTCATTAGAGTGAAAAGGAAGAAAGGAAATCTACGGTTATCTAGAGATAAAGAGCGTTGGTTAACATTTTTCAAAATAACTGCTAGTATCAATTTTTATCTTTTAAAAATTGGAATCTGTTCAAAATCCCCCCTGACTGCGAGTTGAATCAGATTCATTATTTGCCATATTACGTAGTTTTAGTAAAAAGATTTATTTCTTGAAATGAAAGAATGTCTTATATCAAATAAGTGCATTCATCAAGAGAGATTAATTATTAGGAATTTGCTTTTATTTGTCCTCAAAAAATAATTATGTCTTATGTCATGTAGATGATATTGTACTTTAATAGAGAGACATGAATAGCACAAGAACTTAAATGTTTGAAAAAATAAAGAAGACACACTGGGTACATACAACAAAAATTTAATTTGTTTTTTTGTTAGAAAGACGAGTCTTTATTTTAATGTTTACGTTAAATAGAACATAAGGAATAAATAATTCTTAAGGGAAAGCAGAATATGGGATATATATACAAGTTTTAAACTTACATTTTTAGTTATTATTTACAACAAGTTTTGTAATTTTTATCCACATTAAAAGAATAAATTTTTTGATTGGAAAGCCTAAGATGATGTTATGGGAGTTAAAGTTATGGAGGTTTTTAAAGTTTTTAATTTAATTTAAACGTAATAAGCTTTGAAAATATAAACAAATTATTGTTTCTTTATGTATATTGGCATGTATTCTGTTTTATAAATAATGATAAATGTATTGTAAATGTATTACACTATATAAAAATATAGTAAAATCATCATGGAATACGTTTCCTTAAAAAGTATATTTAGTATATTAAGAATTATATCAATGTATAATAGAATTATCTCTTTAAATTTAAATATTAAATTATTTATCATGTTCATATAAAATTAAATTATTATTTAAAAATTCTTTTTTCAAATTATTCATTATATACATTATATTACAAAAATAGTTTCAGGAATTTTAATTTAGAAATATTTATCAATTTTCAAAACTCTTAAGAAAAATACAAGATTGTTCGAATATACTAATTAACAATTAAAACTGTGTTTTCAGTTCAATATGTCAAATTAAAATGCCATTTTACTAGCTTATTCACAATTTATATACCAGATATTTGGTAATTTTGCAAACTAAAACACTGCATTCTCGCATAATTCGTCTCAAAAATATATTGAAGTTCTACTTTAAAAATTTTTACTTAAATATTATTCATATTTAATTTTGTTATGGAAACATTATACATTTCACTCCAAATTATTATAATGAAAAGTTTCCCTCATAGATTCATATCAATATATTCTGTCCACCATTCTTGATTTATGTTAATTTAAGTTATTATATTTAATACATTTGGCTGAAATTATAGCTATTGCAGAATAAGCAATTTTTCCTTCGTAGAATCTAAATTCTTCTTAATTTGTTTCTTGTTTGAAATTGAAGAAAATTGTTTCAATTTGTCCATATGATTTTTAAAAGGTACGATTTTTGCCTATTATTTCAGCTTTTAGAAATCAACAGCTCACTTTATATAGGAGAAATTTTATTTGTATGACTTTTTTAGTGGTGTCCTTAATTTCAACTACGTGGTCTTCTTACAAAAGCCGAGCTGGCAGCCGAATGGTTAGAGCTCTTGCCTTCGGTTCAACAGTTCGTGGGTTCGAAGACATCCATGCCCAAGGTTCCCACCTTGGGCATGGATGTTTGTAGTGGTTCGGAATCCACTTTAAACCGTAGGTCCCGGTCTAATTAGCCCTCGTGTGCAAAAAATAGCCGTTGAGCAAAAACAAATAAACTTCTTACAAAATTCTCTGGTGATTAAAGAACGAGAGTGCTGAAAATTCTCTTATTTATTAAAGGGAAAAATGAGTAGGAAAGAGCAATTGAAAGAAGGATTTCTCTTAATATCAGAATTAAAAATTGAATTTTTGATGTACAGCATCATTAATTTAATTTAGTTAGTAATACCAAAAAAGCATTTTATATCTTATAAAACTTTATTAACAAATTTGCTTATCCAAGGAAAAATCACGCCAGTATAATATGTATAGAATATCAAACTATTTTATAATTTAAAAATTTTTATATTTTAATTAAAAGTGAAATTTTTTAATTTCATGTAAAATATTGGAGATACTTTTAAAAGTAAATCATGAATAATATTATAATAAAAATATTTTATGTCAGCATTTAATTAACATAATTTCGTAATATGCCATCCAAATTTAAAATTTATGTAAAATTGACTTCCTGAAAATGTATTTTAGGCATGTAAAAGAAAGAAAAATGAAGTAATCAAAATCTGTCATGTATAAATATAGTCTGTCGGCACAGATTGATAAGCAACCGAATTCAAAAACGTATTGAAAAAGAAAGCAAACTTTACTGGTAAGATTCATTTGTCTTGTTTGCCTTAAAAGTAAAAAAGGAACAAACTTGTGTTTTTGTTTCTCTGGCACTTGTTCGATGGAAATTTGTTGTTGAGAACTTTTCCTCTTAATTTAAATCGCCTTTATTTTCTACTATTTTAAATTTAAGATGTGATTGGTGACTTCAAATCAAATGTAAGGTTTTAATAATTCCTATGTAATAGAAATACATTTTCAGACAAATTTCGAATGGAAAATACATTCTTTTAACGGAGAGAAAACATTACTTTAAATAAAGTATATGTAAAATATTTATAGCTAGACAAAAATCTGTATTGAGATCCTTAGTAAACTGAATTATTTCATATTAAATAAATTAAGTGTCCACTGGAAATAATTCCAAGTAGGTTGTTAATATTATAATGTCAATTTTGATGACTATTTACATTTATTACAACTCAATATTGATACTGTACATATATACAACAGAGTACAGTTCACATCTATTGTATAATCATTGAACTATGAAATTTGTTGATGCTTTATTCTTAAATTCTGAATTCTGAATATAGAATAAAATGCTAAATAGATTCCTTAAATGCGTCAAGATAATAATTATTTATTTACTTAAAATTTATTTAAAAATAAATAATAGTAGAAAATTATTTTTAATGACGATTTTTGTACTTTTAATATATGTAAAGGATATCATTATAAATTTCGTTAATTGAAATTAGTTTAAATATTTTCGCTCTCTATGCAGTGTAAATTCTCACAAGTCTAGGCAACTATATTACTGTTTTATAAGAGAATCTACATGTGCTATTTCATTTTGCTTTCGAAACAAATTTTAATAATGAATAAAAATGAAACAAATATATACTTGCTAAAATGAACAGCATCATAATCAGCTGATACTTAATTCATCATTTTGGTTTATCGAGTTTTAAATTTTATAGCTGAGTATTGTTTAGAGACATTTCAGATGATCTAGTAATGGTATTTACTGATATAGGAATAATATTTTTAAATTCGAATACTATTTTAAAATAAATTATAAACTTTTTAGAGGATTCATTGAGTGAGTCAAGATTTTTTTAGCTATGAACAGTAGAGAAAAAACTCAAATTTATAGAAATCAGGTTAAAGTATAATTCGCTTATGATTATATGATATGATATAAGAGTGAAAAAAATGTAAAATTGAGAAAGATTAGTTTAAAATCAAATTAAAATTTGCCAAAAATATTATCTATAAATTAGAGTTAAAGGAAAATATTCTTGTTAAAATCATGGACCATAAGCATACAACTCAAATTCCAACATGAGTTTTAATACCCATACATTTTGATGAAGTGTACTGTGATGCGAATAAAAAATAATAAGAAGCTAAGCTGAAAATTTCAAAAACAAATTTTTTGTAACATAAATTGGGAGTTAAAAATATTAAAACTAAGAAAACTAATTTTTAGCAATCTTTGTTTTATATTAACAATTAAAATATAATTGTTTATTTTTTTAGTTCAATATAGAATATAGTAAGTCATGGCTTTAATTATTATTATTTTTTATTGTAAAATATTTTAATAATTTATGACTACTAAAAATCAATGCGTAAAATCTTAATTTAAAATAATCATATATTAAATAAGATGCTTAAAATTTAAATATTTTGAAATCTATTCTTAATGAGGTATAATATGATAGCAGTCTAAGCACTGTGAATTTAAGACAAGTCTCCTTCCTTGTTCACAACAGCATTTGTACATATCCCTTGTGAAATGGAATTTGGATATTTTCCAAAAACTAGCTTGATAATTTTAATAAAGTTAAATTGATGTTTCATAAGAACTTAAATTTTTAAATTCTGTGACACACTAACATTTAAATTTACAGGGAATCGTTTTAAAACTATTCATTCAGAACTTTTCGTTAAGTTATCATCAACGGTATACATTTCTGATATAAATATTTATCACCTCACCTAACTATATTTGGAATTTCTATTCGAAACTTAACTTTAGCATGGTACTCTGATTACTAATCAATTGTTTCTGCAAACAAAACGAGTTTATTTCCATTTAAACTAGTTTAAGCGTAAGGAATCACAGAAAATTCTTTAAGTATGCACAAAATCTGAATGTATAATTGCATCTCTTATTCAAACAAGGAAATAGATTCACAGTTGATAAAATATACTTATATTTTCTTAATATACAAAACTTCCTTTATGGGAAAATTAGAAAAACCTATTTCAAGAGTAATATAATTTTCATAAATCCCAAACTTGATTTTTATTTACATCAGGACAAAAAAAGGTTATATAAATTAGAGTGCATAATGAGAGAAATATAATAGGCAAATATCTAAAATTATGGCTTAGGTTGCAATTCATTACGATGAACAATCTAAACTGGTTCTAATTGTGGGTAATTTTAACAGAAATATGTTAACCACAGGTCTGGAAAAATGTCATTCCTTTCCTTTGAAACATTTATAAGGCTGTTCACAACCAGAATAATCTTCGCCAGGAATGTTCAAGATATTTTTTTCAGCGAAATACGTACATCTTCTTCCTTGACGTGTTTATTTGCCAACATATGAGGGATTTCGTTGGTTGATGTCTTGCGCTTTTACAATTTGTACAGCGGAACTTTGAGTGTGCATACAACTAGTATGAAATGCTAATTCCAAAATAAACTTCACAATATGTTTGATTCCTTGTCACTTCATAGAGCAATACTTATTGTAATGGGTGTTGATAATGATAAGTACTGACTGTTGTTATCTATTTTTTTATTTTGAATTTATAATCATATATTTTAATACAAATTGTTTTGCATATTAAATTTAATTCTGTTTTTTTCTTCCTCGTGTTATAATTTTAATAAGAATAAGAAAAATTTTATTTTTTAAAGATTATATCGATTTTAGTTTTTATTTCATAGCAAATATTATTAATTAATTTTTATATAATTCATATTTTTCAAATTACTGAATTTCCACTCTTAACATAATAAGTTATTTTAAATTGCTCTTTATTAGTTGGTATTCATTAAATTCTGGGTTTATATATTTCAAGAATAAACTGAGGATTGTACTTACATTCTTTATTATGATAACAATTTCAATAAATTGTTTTTACACGTTTAGTTATAAATATAATTTAATCCTAATGAAATTAACCTCACACACACACACATTGTAATAGAATCTCTAATTCTAGAAGTTTTTAAAACTTTTTACAAAATTTGGAAAATGAAGGTAGTTTATTTAGTAAGGTTATTTTAGAGTTTATTTGCAATGAATGGTATTAAATGCTAAAGCATTATTTTCTTATTTGCAGATAAAACGCTCTTGAATTTTATTTAATTGATGCAAATATAACTTATCAGTAGATATAAGTAATTCAAAAATAATGAAATGTAATTATTTTGAAAATAAAATATTATGATATTTCTCCAACATTTCATTTAAAATGATAAAAGTGTAATGCAAAATTTTAAAGGGGCATATGTATTTATATTTAAATAAAACTACAACCTTTATAAAATTACAATATTAGATATGTATTAATAATATACATTATTACTATTTCAGTAATTGTGGTCATTATTTTGCCATAATTGAAAATGATTGAAATCAATAAGTATATCGTTAAAAAAATCCTTTCTTTATAATAAGTTGTGGAAAAAGAAATCCATTATTTTTGCGAGAAATTCAAGAGTATTTAATGTTTCGGATTGTCCAACTTTGGTCAAATATGCATCATTTCATAATATAATTTGTTTCCATTTTAAAGGTAGCTTCATAATGCCTCTCTCATAAAAGTCTTGGTCCTTATTGGTGAATAATTCTAGTAATTGATTTTCACAATTTCCCAGTATCACTCTGATGGCTTTGCAATGCGAGAAATGGGCGGTAATCGTTTAGCGCTTTTGTCAACACTATGTAGTAGATGCATTAAAACTTTCCAACCAAGCTCCCAGAGTTTTGGTAAATCACAACAGACGTGTGTGACCTGGCATTTTCCTGATGGAACACAACACCTTTTCTGCTGGCCAATTCTGTCCATTTATGGTCAATCGCTAGCTTCAAATGGTCCAGTTGTTTAAGTAGAGATCTGAACTATAATAAAAATAGTGATAACTTTCATTTTAGGATTACTACATTTCTTTAATAAAACTCCATCTTAGAATAAACTACGATACGACAAATTTTTTCAGTGTTTTCTAAAAGAATTTGAATAATGCTTGTACAATAATAATTATTCCATTTTTAGAAGATAGGAAATTAATTATTTAAAAAGTAACTTTTAATTCTTATGATTTAAGAAATATTATGCTAAATATAAGTTTGTTATCGATATATTATACCTTCTAAATATTTCTGATTATATTTACGCAGTTTATGAAATAATAACTCTTCGACGAATATTTTAAACAAGTTAAAGAGAAAATTTTAACGAGTAGTCAGTATTTGGACATTTTATAATTAGGTACTTATATATAGTAAATATTTGAGTTTCACACTTGTAGAATATTTCTCTATTCATAGTTTTTTACTAATTTACATTAAAAAATATAAGAAAATAGTATTTTAAAAAAAACTTGCAAACAAATGATACACAAGATGATTTTTTATTCTGCTAATTATTAATCAAATTTTCATTTATTAGTTCTAGGTTAACAATTTCCTTCTAGGTTACATAAATTTGATTTAAAATTCCTTGACAAAATTCCGTAGCTTTAATTTTGCATTTACAGCCTAATAATCCATTTGCACATTTGGGTTTCTAGTTATATTACTTTCATGGTGTATGTTCAAAATTATTTAAATATAAGGGAATTCACTTACTAATGGAACTATATGTATATAAAATTTTAAACATATTAACTGTTATATAATGTAATTCATATTAGTTGCTGGTGCAAAATTAATCAAGAATATGATTTTTTCATGGAAATTGTAAATTAAAGAAATTGATAAATCAAATCAAAACCAAAATTTCTCTTTTCATGAAAACTAACATAGAAAGTGTTTTCTATGGTTTTGTATGACATTATGGAGATGCCTTTATATTAAATATTTTATAAATCAAAATAATAACAGGCTAATAATGGTATTTTTCATGATAAGCTTATAATTTACTTTTCCTCGTAATTTATAAATGTTTAATATACTTAAAACTTAGTGAATATATTTCTCACAATTAGTTATCAAAAAAATTTATTCTTACTATGCAGCTAACGTATGAAATGATTAATAGGTAAAACTGCTATTTCACCATGCAACAATCATTATTTCTTTATTTCCTTCCGTAAACCTTAAAAAGATTGGAAATACCTAGAAATTCTATGTTTAGAAGTTAATATATTGTCATTTAATTATAAATTTCCTTATTTATGTATTTAAATTATATATTATCATGCGTATGTATGGTTAATATTAATAATGTGAGCAATTTTCTTTTATTTTAATGTGTTTTCATTCAGTTTAGTAAGAAAAAACATCATAATCAAAATGCAAGAAAGTGCTAGAAATTATAACACTAAATGGGTCATCATTTAGTATGATAAATCCTGTATTAGTACATAATAGAGTGATATATTTTATTTAAGCTATTGTTGCGATGTAATTATTTAAATTAAGTTTATTTAACTACTGTTGCAATGTAAAAGATATATGATTTGATAAAAATTATGATATATTAGATCATATTTTGAATACATCATAGAATATTCATCAAGATTAACACTAGTTTTTTAATAAATGATAACTATTACATATGTTTCAATTGCGAATGTAGAATACTTTATGCAAAAATATGAAAATATTAGAATAATAGCTAATAAACTATATGTATTAATTTATATATATATATATATATATATATATATATATATATATATATATATATATATATATATATATATATATATATATATATATATATATATATATATATATATATATATATATATATATATATATGTATATGTATATGTATATATATATGTACGTATATGTTGCTTATTTATATTTTTACACTTTTTATTTACATTACTTACAATAACGGAATTTTCATTAAAACAAAAAAATAATGAATTGATGACATTATGTTTTTTTGTGTTTAATATTCAAAACATATTTATTTAAATTTAAAAGAAGGTGTACGCACAAAAAACTAAGATCACAGCATCCTGCATGAATATAAAATATACTTTTGATTTCGATCTAACTATTCCCGTATGCACACAAGGTTCTCGACTGCTTAAACGCATATAATATGCCAATAAGCATGTTTGTCATCGAGTACACTAGTTACCCCTATATATACAAGGTTCTCCGTTTCCTGTACAATAGGTCTGAAGATATATGCTTGCATTTGAAGTCTTTGCTGATGTATAAGTTTCAACTTAATTTTAATACAATAATGTCGACCTTTTAAGATAGGAAAATAATTTCAGAAAATAAGTACTGTGAATTTTAAAATTTCATTTCCTTATTGTAATTGTAATCATATTTTTACAATTAAAAATTCATTTCATAAGCTTGAAACTTGTTTCTCATTTTAAATGTTTTTTGCCAGAATAAATTAATTTATTTTGAAAATTAAAAAATCTTTTATTACTTAATGAGCATAATATTACAAACGTGAAACTATTTTAAGAAAAAAAATTATTTAAAATTTTTCAAACAAATGCATTACGTGCAAAAAAGTATGTATAACATTTTAAATTTGTCTGTTGAGAAAAATGCAAATTTTGACCTAGACCAGAAATAACTAATGAAATTTGCTTATTTTACAAAAATTAATTAAAAAGTTAATGCAAATCAGACATAATTTAATTTTTAACTAGTAAAAATGTTCTTAATTATTTATCTTATGTCAACTAATTATTGAGCACGTGGAAGCAGAAACTTTGCAAATTTTATAAAATTTTCTGTTTGTCTATTTTTGAAAAAAACTTATGTAATCATTAAAACAATGATATTTCCATTCAAAAAAATTCCATTATCGTTTTATCTTAATATGGAAAAAAGGTTTTAGATTAAAATTTCATTAAATGTTTTTTTAAAGTAGAAAAACTAATTTTATTACTATACTAATAACATTATTACTTAATTTTTATAATCAAAAATATTTCTAAGTTACAACTTTTTTACAACATTAAATATTATATACATCATACATTACATAATATGTAATTGTATGCGTATAAAAGAAAAACAAATACGAATTCTAAATTTGTCAAAGCTTTGTATCTACAAGCAATTCATTCATTATAAATTTAAGTTACCTGTTGAATAATCGATGGCTCATTCTAAAATTCTACAAGCTTTCATACTCATATAAAAATATTCTGAAACTTCAAATAATGTAGACTACATTTGTAGCATATATACAACATGCTTGTACAATTTTTCAATGCTTACGTACATGAAATATATGACGTATGCAAAATAGAATTATACGTTATATTGCACTGAAATTTTTAAGTATCAGAAATTTTAATTTATTGCGTGTTATTTATATATATATATATATATATATATATATATATATATATATATATATATATATATATATATATATATATATATATATATATATATATATATATATATATATATACACTCACATCTATACACCCACATCTACAAATTTATGTACATAAATTTGTATGTGTATGTGTGTATGTGAGTGGGTGCTTATCAAGTATGTACAGTGGCTGACATATTTCTTGGAATTGCTATGATTTTTAAAATAACGTTAGCAAAGTATATATAAAATATATCAAAGATACATAGATTCTACGATTAATATTTTCATTTCAGAAAGTTTATTGTTAGATATTATTGTAGAAAATTACCACTAAATAGTGTACTACTTATAAATATAAATTCTTGTATATTTAAATTATTGATAGGTTTATTTTAAATTAATAGTAATTAAAGATATTTTGGGAATCATGTCCTAATTTATGATGCAATATATTACAGATATATTGCAATAACATAGTTGTAATACGGTTTTTATAGTTTACTGCATATGATGATTTATTTATTCAAAATCTTTGCATGTTTGGGATCAGATAAAGTGTAATATAAAATAATTTAGTAATTAAGAAGTATGAATGTGAGAAAATGATTTATTCTTTATAGAGTGTTTTCCATATTTTTCGCGTCACATTTATCATTGATATGTTACATATCAGGAAATAATGAGACGAAAACTTAATCAAAACTTGCTTGAGTTTTCTGAGTATTTCACTTAGAAATTTCAATTAGCAGCTTGCCTATTAATTTCAGATTAGCGTAGGTAATAGCTGCAATATTCTTTTTCAGTTAATAATTTAATATCTTATGTATTTTAACTTTATCGTATATAGAAACACTATAATTAGTTGTGTCGTCTACTTTTATAGATTTTCGGTAGAAATCTTGAATTTTTGGATTTGAAATCACTTACAAATATTCACATTAATTCAATTTTATAAAGACATTTTTATTCAACTATAATGAACAAATGTATTCAAATGTCCCAGCAATTTTTATGCTATTTTAAAAACTCAATGATAACATTGATTTTAATTTAAATGTTGCTTACTTTGATTCCTTATGGGTGTTTGTAGTATTTTGGAATCCAATTTAAACTGCAGACTATGGTCTAATTTGTTCTCTTGTAAAGAAAGTAAAGTAGAATGAGGAAATAACAAAACTATTTTTTGAAATTAGAATTTGTTAATTTAAATTCAATTACTTATTTAATGTAAATTTTGATCCAATACAAAAGAAACTAGCAAAAATCAGTTATTTTTTAAAACCTTTCATGTAAAATTTTAAATTTTTAAATGTTTTACGAAATAAATTAACTAATGTATTTTACTTATGTATAAATATAATGTACATATCAATCTCTCACATATACCATCATAAAAGACAGAGGAATACTGACATTTATAAATTTATTTCAAGTTACCTGTAGAGAATGACTGATTAGATATCATGTAATACTTGATATTAGTTCAATTGTCTATGAGTTTTCTACCCGAGTTTTCTTCTATTTTTATAAATTTGAATATCCTTTGTCCTTTGTGTATGATCCTTTATTAAAATATTTACTAGCAAAAGTGTCACTAAAACTCAGAGAAACTTTGATTTCAAGTTCAATTATAATAGCTTAAAATTTACATCATTTGTTAAATTACAAGTGTTTATTAAAAGTTTTAGCGTGTATATTTTTAAAAAAAAGAACCTCCAAACACTTCATATTACAAACACAATCAGCTGAGCATTAATTCAAAAAGTAGGATATTGTTTTATTTAGTATGATATTGTTTTCATTTATTACAGATTTTAACTTTACGCGTTAACTATTAAAAACATTTTAATTTCTTACTTTCCTAAATTATTTTCTTTTTATAGATGCTTTATTTCTTCTTAAATATTTATGTATCACTCGTTTTTTTGTTTAAGGAGCAAATTTCATTAAGTATTTATGTGTAAAATTATAATTTACTGAATATATTTTTAAATAGAACTTTATTTAAAAATATTCATACATCATTATTTGAGGAATCAATCGAAATATCGTATATAATTTTTTCTACATACTTACGTTATTAACAATTCTCCATATTTTTCTGAATAATTTTATTTGAATGAGGGTTTATTTGATATTTGTCATATTATAGGATTTTTAATGTGCTATGATATTTGTTTACAGCAAAAAGTGTGAAATAATCAACCAAATTATTTATAAAAGTTGAAACAACGAGCTTTGATTAAATTGTAAACTATTTAGGAATCTTGTGAAATGCTTAATATTCTAATCACAACTTTATTCCGATTTAAACTTTATGAACTACCAAACAAACATGGAAATTTATGGACAGAATAAAAAATTAGATTTATAATATATTGAGTAATAAATAAAAATAAAGGTACATAAGTAGAACATAAAACTAAAATTTTTGTGTGACTTTCAATAACTTTGATTGGAACAAATCATTATCAGTTTTTAACATAACTACAAACTATCTAAGGAAATAACACAATAATAAATAATTTTGCCCAGAAGTTTTTTGTTTTTTTTCTAACTCGATAAATACAACGGACATGTAGAGCATTTATTCATCATATGAAGGGGTATTTTAATTCACGATAAAAGTGATTTTTTTTTTTGCTTAGGTGTAAATTTGATGTTTTCATTTTTTTGTGATGAGCATGAAAAGAAAATGGTTAAAAAACATAAATATTAGAAGAAGCTAGACTTTTTAAAAAATAAAATAATTTTTTTATATGATATCAATCTCCTTTCTTCAGAAAGCAGACACTTTTGAATACAAGGTGACATGTAATGGAAGCAGCGAAAAATATGTTGTAGTCTAGTTATTTGCTCTCAACAAAAAGAAGTTAAATATCTTGACAGTTTTTTTTTAAATAAAATAAAATAAAAATAATATAAATTTGGATGTATTATTTCGAAAACAAAATACACTTTTTCCTTAAGTATTTGTGACTTGAAACGAGATTTTTTTTTAATTAAATAAGATTAAATTAGGTATTGTTCAATTCTAAAATGTATTGCTCTAACACATTGATAAATCAATAACTTACTGATGAGACAAAATCAGAAGATTAAATGAAATAAATAATTTACATTAATCGAAATTCATTTTTATTCTGATTTAGGCTGGTTGAATTACATTGTATACTGATTATTTCAATGCTAAAATATTTAAAAATTTTATATTATCAGCACCTTACTAAAGAATTAAAAGAAAAGAAGACTAAAATTCTAATTTCTATAAATTAAAATATTTTTTGTCATTGCACATTAATTTGCAGAAATTTGTCATACAATGGGTAAAAGCTTGCAGATTGTCAAAAAACTGTTACTTAAAAATATGTGTAGAAATTATTATTTTAAAGCAATTTATTTCATGTTTTCTTTGATAAATATTGCCGGGTTCAGATTTCTTAAAAATAAAATAAGTTATTCTCTTACTTTATTAAATTAATAATAGCACAATTATGAAGTGCTTTTTTACTTAATGATTCCCATACATATATCCAACACACTTCTAAAAATTCAGGATTTTTTAATAATCAACAAAAGAATTTTATCATTCAGTTAGTCTTGAAACTATTTTAATAATGTTAGTTTTTTTATTATGTATTATATTAATTTAAGCTGAGAACTATCATTAAACTTTTCTTACTAGATTTTTCATTCATTGTAAGTATAGTAGACAAATAATGTACTCTGTCTTATTTTTCATTAGCTTTAAAAAATCTCCTTTAATATTTGTAAATTTATCGTGTACATTATATTGTTCAAGTTTCACCTAATGCAAATCAATGTTTAAAATATGTAAAAGAATTAAAAAAATCACTCTAAAATATAAAAATGTTAAGGATTATGTGGAACAAAGAATGAAGTTATTTCCTTATAATATTTTGAAGTAAGATTATGATTCACTTTCATATTATCCCAAATGATAATAAGTTTCCTTTCAACTATTGAAACTGATGATGGCAAGGACCATTTCCTTTCCTCGACTACAGAGATCAATAATGGTAAACCATTTCTTTTTAATGAAAATTTTATGTCCATTCATTCTTTTTCGTGTCATATCATCGTAAAGGAATGATCGTTCAGTAATGATGATGCAAGCACGATACCAAACATACTTTTAAACTCCACAATTCTAAGGAGTAAAAATCCCTTAGAAAAGAGAAATACATCCTTTGGAAAGTGAATAAATTGGGAAGAAAGAGACACGTTGTTATAGCATGGGGGAAACGTCAATCTCTTTTTTATACTCTATATTTCTTAAAACCATGTAGACAGTGTAGACAGTTTTATATTTTTATGTCATAGTTATTAGTTTTATATCTTTTCTACCTGCAAAACATAATTAGATTAAAATAAATGATATTACATTTTTAAACAAATTGTTGTGCCTGTTAAAGTGCATAACTTGCATTATTATTTAAATATTTACATTTAATTTACTATTATGTCTCACAGACTGATGCAACAATCTTACATTTTCTTTTTGAATATTTATTTAGACTTTGTCATCAACATTGAGAAGGTGTACTATTATATTTATTTTCGTAGATTATAATAATCATCTTAAATTTATCATAGGAAAAAATTTAATTGCTTTATAGGCAATAAGTAGTTTTACTGAAACTATTGCTGGTTGAAACCATCAATCACATTTTAATTTAACAACACAATATAACAATTTATAAATATTAATATTAAATTTTGGTTATAATTTTTTTTCACTTACATATAACGATATAACGTTTTGCTTCTCAGGAAGTCTAATCGTTTTGTAGAGGTAGGCAGTATTAATCTGGTTTTGCAAGAAGAATAATTTAAACAAAGCCTTTGGGAAACTCACGATAAACATGTGAGTATGATATAAAATTGTCAGACTCATTTTTCACTACGAAGCAGTAACTAGATCTTAGTTATCGAATTTCTATTCCAAAATACATTTCTATCTGACTTTACTATTAACACAATGTGTTCATCTCCCGTCATTGGCCGAGCTGGCAGCCGAATGGTTAGCGCTCTTGCCTTCGGTTCAACAGTTCGTGGGTTCGAATCCCACCTTGGGCATGGATGTTTGTAGTGGTTCGGATTCCACTTTAAGCCGTAAGTCCTGGTCTAATTAGCCCTCGTGTGCAAAAAATGACCGTTGAGCGACAAACAAACCAAACCAACTCCCGTCATTGAACAGTAACTACATAACATCCGACATCTGATTTTGAATTGTAACTCTGAAACATCCATTTCTCGCTATATAATAATTAGGTGTTAGTCTAAGCATTTTCTTTCCAAAACATATGATTCTATCATTAGACGAATTCGTATTCATATTTGAAAGGTTATCGGTAGCAATAGTTTTTTACATGTTAAAAAAGTGCAAATCTTAAAGAAAGAGTTAGATGACATGCTAACTGTTCATATAAAAATTGTTCAGTTATGTGTTTGAGCAATGTTCAGTATAAATTGTGCATTACACATAATTTCTTAAGAAAACTATTTACCAGAAAGTCTCCATATACATTTACGTTAAAGTAGATATTTTTATTTAAACATTCATCAAGAATAAACATATTAAACTAAAATAGAAGAAGAGTATATAAAAATTATTTGTCATGATTTATGCTGGTGAATTAAAAAAAAATTGAAAGCTATTGAGATTTATTAAGACGATTTTATTAGACACTTAGTAAACGGAATTCATAAACAGAGTATAAATTATTTATTTTTCATGTTCTATACTTGTTTGTCGTTTCATCTAATATTATATAAAATGTCTAATATTATTTAAATGTTTATAAATGCCATCAGTTTACATTCATAAAATTTATAGTGTTTTAACAAACGTTTTTCAGATGCTTAATAATACTATTTTCTGATTAAATCCACTCACATATATTTATAGAAACTTACAATTAAAATGAATTTAATATAATATAATCTCAACAATTTTATTTGTAAAATAGATGATAAATGATGAATTTTAAATTATTTAACATTATACCTAAGCAATGCTTGATGTATTTAACTTTGTCTATTTAATAAAACAAATTCGGAATGCAAGATTCTTCATTCAATTACATGCGATTAATATTCAAGAAAAAATCGGATGAATTTATTTTACGGTTTCTGTTGGAGGAAAGAGATGTAAAGAAACGGTAAAAAAACTTTCTCATTATTCGTTTAAAATATGTAGCTTGAAAAAGAAAAGCTTATTGAAAGAGGCAAAAAATAAAAGTCATGATATATGACATAGAAGGTCTTCCTAACAGTTTATCAAAAAAAGATCGGAATAAAAATAAAATATCATGACTTTTTTCGGGGAAAAATATCCGAAGAGAAATGATAAATATTCTTCAGTCATCTAAAGTATTTACTAGAGCATCACGCCACAAATTTGACTGAGTATCCACAAAATCATACAAACAGAACTATTGTAAAAAATGGTTCCATTAGAAAAAAAATTTTGTTTAATGGAGACACTTATATTCTGTTATAACCAGATAGAGGAATACAAAGCTTTAATGATTTGTGATAACTTTATATTCTTTTTTTTATTGCATATTTTCTATAAACGTAAAAACAGTCTTATTTCTGTCTTGATATTCTACGAAATTTATTTTCTTTTTGTATCAAAGAATATATTTTAGTATCTGAAAAATAAATCAATACATTTCGTTTATAAAAAACCATATATAGGTAAAATTTTTTAAATAAGTTTTTTTATTTTTAATCTTAATTGTCACATTTTTAATGGTATCTACTGAAATAGGAATCAATAATTGATTTATTTCATAAATTTTTGGTACTGTTTGAAATTTAGTTCAGTAAAGTATTTTAGGGCATTAATATATTTCAAATTAGAATCATGAAATTTATATTCAATAGAATTGCAAACACCATATTATTATTTGATTATATTTATTACTTGGCTTATATAGACTTGTTAAATCGTGATGTTATTTTATTATTCATTTTCATTATATTATAAAGCAAAACATAGCGTTTTAGTTACAAACATATCAAAGTCTATTGAGGAGGAAATTATAGGATTAAAAATGTACTTCTTATAAAACTTGTTTAATGATTTTATTGCTTGGAAATATCGAATAAGATAAATAAAATGATCACTTTAAGTACATTTAATCTTAGATAAAAATGCTTGTAATATCTTAAATTACAAATTATCAATTTTAATTTTAGAAATTCTTTCTACTAAGTTTTTTTTTTAATTTTATGGACATAAAAAATATAAAAATCTTCCCTAAATACAGTACAATAAATACTTATATTTTATTAAACTACAAATATAAAAAATCTAATGCTCATGTATTCTTCTCTACAATAACTTTAGTGCACTGAAAAAGCAGTATTCCTGATAAAATTGTAGACATTCGAACAATGTGTATTTCCTATTTGCAAATAATCTCGTCATTAAAGTTATTATTATATAAAGAAAATAATAATAACAATATAATTTTTGGATTTGATGAATATAATACCTGTTTTTATTATTGTTGAACAACAAAATTTAAAAACTATGACATTACATTTATTTCTTTACATCGTTTTATATTTTAAGCGTATTTAAACTTTGAATAAATGAGTGAAAGGTGCATACATTGTTGAAAATCACAATTTTAAAGTTTTGAAACACATTATTACAAAATATATCGTTAAACTATTATTATAATGAATAATATGGAAATTAAATCAGGTATTAAATTTAGATGCAAATTATTAAAATGAATTGCAAGAGTAGTGAAAGAAATTTAATAAGTACCATATTAGTGGAAAATAATCTTCTATAATCTTAATAATCTAAACTCTATATGTTTGTTCAAATTATAAATAAAATAGCAAAAGTAATTTAATTTAGGTTTTAAATAAATAAATAAAAATATACTTAATCTAAATTTTTATATTCCTGCACAAAAGTTATTAAATTTATTAATGTAGTATAAAGGCTAATTAAAGTAATCCAATATAATATTGTCCATTATTAATTAGCAGCCTTAGTTTTTGAATTACTGTAAAAGTAATTTTTCTTTATCTAACTTTTTAATTATTTTTTACATAATAAATTTTTGACATATAAAAAAACTTTAAACAAAAAGCAAAAAATACTTCTTTGTTCAAAGTCTTGTTATTTAACATTATAAAATTTATTTTTAATTTTTATTTTAAAGGTTTTACGATTATACGTAATAGTAATGGTTGTATTGTATAGTTGACGAGAAAAATAATACTAATCATTTTTTTTTTCATTTTAGCTGAAGACATTGCTTGCGTTGTCCTTGAGTTCATTATTTTGTTTACTTCAGCTTCATGTTAGGAAATAACTGAAACATTATAGGTAAAATCAATTCCGAAATTGTGGTTTACTGTTAACTAGTATTGTCTAACACGAAAGTGAAAAAAAGTAATTACCTAATGTCTGGGAATCATGATTATTTTAGGCATGTTCTACTTTATTAAATATCAATAGCTGTTATCATATTGCATGTTTGATTGCAGTGAATTGATAAATTCTGAGACTTTAATGTAGGGATAAAAACAAAATTTATCTAAGCAAAAAGAAGGGAAGTTCTTACTCTATTGAAACATGCCATTAAAATTGAACTATAAAGAGACTAAAGTTAACTGTGAAGATATGAAAGATAGTAAATAAACTATTATTTTGTCAGTTAAAATGTGATTGTAACAGAATCATCTCTTTCATCAGAAAATTAAATGCATTTTACTCACATTTAAAACTAACATTTAATCTCAGATTTCCTATTTTTAAAATCTGAGTTTGAAATTCTAAATCAATATATTTTTGAATACATTTTATGTATTAAAACTAATTTATTAATGCAGATAATTTTATACTCAATGTCAGTATAACCTCGCAACATATATATTAAATGTACTTAAATATAAACTGTTTAAATATAAATTACACCAACGAAAATTTCTCTTGAAATATATTAAAATGTTAACTTTTTAATTTTCTCACACCTCGCTTCTTGACAGAGAATATATACATAGAGAGAGCTTATTTATTTTTTCAGATACTTTATGGTTTTTATTATATTTGAATATACGTTACAACATACATGATAGAGAGATTAGTTTCTTAAAATTTTAGAGAACAAGAAGCTTGTTCAGTTTATGCATGCATTATTCTAGATTTTCAGAATAATTATTTTGTACTTTATGGTTTTTAAAATATTTACTGAGATATGTCATGCCATTTATATAGCTTCCATTGTTTAAATTGCTAGTTTAGTTTCATTTTTCACGGTTCTCTTTTTTAAGGCAGTTTTCTATAAATT
>CM075859.1:82795801-82875801 GCA_037975125.1 Latrodectus hesperus | reverse complement strand
TAACGAATAAATAATGAAAAATATTGGTGAAGGAATAAATATTAATAATGTGAGTGTGGTTAAATTATGAAACACCATATTTATTCAAAGAATAGTATATTTAAGGATTTTTTAGATCAAATAAAATCTCCGTTTTCTTAAATTAAAAGGAAAATAGATATTTGAACTTTTATTGCTATTTTGTAATGTTAATGAACAACATTCACGTAATACGAGGTTATTTTTTTTAACTAAAATCAATCTACAGAAATTGTCGGCTGGATTAGTATAAAAATACATTCCCTGGAAAAGAAAATGCCTCGAAAATGCTGACAAGTTTTAAATTTAAATTTGAGTTACTGAATTTAAAAAAAATAAAAATATATCACCTTATCTGTAGAATATAAGCGAATCTGTTTTTATTGATAAAAATGGTATGAAATTTTCCTTTCGCAAATGTCTAAAGCAATCTTTCTCAAGAATAAATGTGAAAAAATATATATACTGCAAATAGATGGAATGTAATTTTAAAAGCTTACGATTATTAAGGCACAATATACAGCAGAATAATCTTGAAAGTTAAACTTTAACTAAAATAAAATTATCATGCGTTATTTTAAGCTACCAAAACGAAATATGGTCGAGAAAGAATAAAAACTTTTAGTTATCTTTAAAATCAGTTTATTATTTTTGCTCTGAAAAATGTTTCATATGATAATATACAAACACTTCTTATTCTTTTAATCAGCATTGATTATTTAGTCCTAATTCAAGTATTACAACCATTAGTCCTGATTACTATTATGATCAGCAGTGAGTTTTTTATTCCTAGTCCAAGCAGTACAATCATTAGTCCTGAGGTTTATGTGGAACTAAGATTAAACCGACTGTATTCTCAACAATAACTAGATTAACAATTAAGCAATCCAAAAAGTTTTTCGATGTAATTTGAATATGACAATTCAAATAACTTTCCAAAATATAGGTAGACTCCTGTTTGAACTGGTAGTCACAATATATGGAAAAATTCATAGAAACAGATAACGGTTTAAGAGATATTTCCGTTAAATCCACGAAATCCACCCATTAATTTAGAAAATATAATAAATCAATTTCAATATGCTTCTAGTTTTGTAGATCATCTGTGCATTTTATTAGAAATGGATACCTCTGGTTCCCGATGCTAGAGTTTAGCATTATAACAATTCATATCATATAAATAAAGTTGTATGATTTTGAAACAATGTTAGATATCATTTTCCATATATTTTTTGGGGGATGTGTATTCCTTATGTTAAATACAAATGGGATTTTTGTGTAATTCACGAAAAGTATGGTATTTGAACAAATTAATTAAAATGTTATATAACTTGTAACATGCTCTGATATTAGAATGTTTCCTTATCACCACGTTCCCCCCCAGAAGCTTCTAAATCCCTTTATTTCTTTCCAGAATTTTTTTCAGTGGCTTCTAAATCACTGAAAATTAACATGAATTTTAAATTTTGGTATTTAATTATGACGTAGCTGTGCATAATGCTTTCTAATTTGTAATGTAGAAGATTCAATGTGTAACTAATGTAAAAATAATTTTTTCAAGATTAAAAATATATGTTTGTTATTTAATGAGAAGAACGCATTGTAAACTTTTATCATTAAATAGGATTAAAATATGATTAATGTCTGAACATTGTTTTTTCTCTAATGTGACAAAGTATCTTATTTGAAAAATGTCCTTATTCAGGAAAATAAAACAACTTCATTCATTTAAAATTTTAAATCACCAGGTTTATGTAAATAAATCTAATAAATTACTTAAAAATGAGATTTTAGGAGCATTGGTAGATATTTTATTTATTATTAATTAGTGGGTATTTAGAATTCAGAAAAATTTTAATGTTTCACTAGGAAAAAAATACTTTTTATGTCACAAAATTGCAATTCTTATAATATATTCAAAGATTATTTATTAATGTTTTAGTTTTTAAGAATTTTTTCAATTAATTAGAAAATTTTGTATAATTGTAATGTGATGATATTTTCGTTTGTTGACTTTGAAAATTAGTATTAGAATTAAAATCTTCCATCAGGTCAATTTAGATTTAATGGCTTCGAAAAAAACACGTCTTATGTTTCGCACATGAACATTAATGGCTATCAAAATAAATATGATAAGAAATATAACAAGAAAAATTGTTAAAAACATATGTGTAATATACGTCTTGGATTAATCTCAACGCATTTCAAGAAAATGCGTTAGCAATAACTCTTTGTGTAGTTCAAACTTTTACTGTGAATCATCACAATTATAATATTTTATCTAGTTATCTCCAAACCTAATATTTCGTTCATAATAAGTTAGGTTATTAAGTATTAAAAAAATATTGAATTCTAATGTTCAGGGACTTTTTTATCACCATTATTGCAGTAAAACTTTAAGCTATAATGTGTTTAAATAATTATTAGGATGTTAAACAAGTTTAATTATTTTCTAAAAATGATTACCAGCTCCAATTTGAATTATTTAGTAAAAACATGAAACAATATGATAATTAGGTAATCAATAAATAAAATTTCTCTTAAATTTAATATCACGCAGAGCTTGCAACTCATAATATTTCCAATAAATCATAGAGAATGGACAACTTTTTATTAACTGATTGTTATAAGTGGTGATGATGAAATCAAACAGAGCGTATATCTTATTCCTATCATGTGTGAAAATGCAATAAATTATATTTGCTATTTTCTTGCAATTTGTATCATTTAAGTAAAATTGAATGGAAAGTGTTTTGTATACATCTACTGTTAATCGAATAACAAATAATGTCAATAATTAATTAAAAAAACAGAATACAAGTATAAATATAGAATTAGAAATATAAATACGCCTTTGAGCGGTTAGCATCTTAAGTGTCAAAACATTAAGTACCGAGAAAACATTTTCTTTAATAGGTGTAATAATCACATATTATTATAATTATGATATTTAATGTGACATTTTTAATATATTTAATAAATTTTGATGCTTTAAATCAATCTTTCTAACAGTATCAGAAACAAATAAACTGTCTTCATTTTATCAGTAGCAAAGACGAAGTCCTAATTATGATAATTTAAGAATAGATATCATTACCATTTCAAAACTTAATATATTTTACAAAAAGTATATCCCATAAAATCCCTAAAGAATGTCGATAAAGGAGGCTCATAAAATTCCTCGTCTATGTTAGCATCCTCATTTAATGTAGGAAAGTAATGACATTAGCAGCTTCAAATGGTGATAAAAAAATCCATGTGCAAATCTATGGAAGAAGAGCAACTGCTTTCTTAAGTAGGAAAAGCCCAGAAAAAATGTACTTTTTTAACTTACTTTTAATCAAGTCATAAAAATGCATTTCTATTTTACACGTGTTTTCATTAACTTTAACATTTTTTTTCTTCGAATGGAAAGTCATAAAACTGAACTCTCTTTTTAAATGCTTTGCAAAAGTAATCGAAAGAGATTAATTTTGTTCTATCAATATCTATAAAATTTTCACATTTGAAATTTTGATATGATAAAATCCAAATAGGCTGAAGGATAGTTTTAATCATATATTTTTCCGAATTCCTTTAACAATTACTTCTCTAAACTATGAACAATAATTATATTACAGAACAAGAAGGCTTAGTTATTTTGAGCTACATATTTAGCTAGATAGTTATTTTCCAACTCGTTCACTTGAACTAATGTTTATAAGTGTTAACTAGCATAAACTTTTGAATTAATATGGTCATCTGAAATATATTTAGATTTTCAACATTCGACAATTTCCGTCTAGTTAAAATTTATTTGTACAAATGTTCAAGTACTAACTGAATCTAACGAGTACTTCTGATTTTGAACAAGATTTAATTAACTTTTACAGAAAACTTCTGTGCAAGTGAAAAGTTAAATATATATATACATACATATATATATGTATATATATATATATATATATATATATATATATATATATATATATATATATATATATATATATACATATATATATATATATATATATATATATATATATATATATATATATATATATATATATATATATATATATATATATATATATATATTATAAAACTGAAATTTTGTTATTAGATTGCTTCAATATTTTCTACTCCAATCCTATGAATTTAATTATTTATGTTATGTCTATAAATACAGCTTGTTTTCAATGAAAAGTATATTTTGGAAATAATGAAATTATACCAAAATATTTAATTTGGAAATGAAGAATATATGGAAATTAAATTATTTCCGATTATAACAGAATTAAAACAAAGAAAGGTATGTGTAATTTTCTTTTAATATCCATTCACAATTTTCAAGACTTGAAGTTATTTAATGTCTTTATGACTTGGCAAACATTTTTGAAAAATATTCCTCAAAACCTTAAACCAAGTATTTGCCAAATTCCTGAACCGTTATTAATTCAACTTCATGTGATAAAAGGGATTACATTTCTTCTTTGTATATTTTTATTCACTCCCTTACTATATGTCGCGATTATATGGAACTAAAACATAATTTAATAGCAAAAGTAATAGACAACTTTAAATAATAGTATGAAAATAATCTGATTTTTTTCTATGTCATGCTTTTGTATGAACCTCATATGTTTTGCCACGTTTATTAGTAGAAGCTTCAATTATGCGAATAATATATGCTCAGTAGTTTTCTAAAACAAATGAGTAATTTATAAAAAATTCAAGTCAAGTACATATTTATGCAGGAAATAATGATGAATTTAATTTATAATCAGTAAAGTAAAACATGTTCTTCTGTTTGACATTATTTGCTGTAAAAACATCAAACAACCTTATCTATGACAAGTTTTTATTATTTGATCATATTATTCTACTAATAACTTGTAATGTAGGTATGTCTAATGTAATAATTTAACTTGTAGAGATAAAAAATAATCCATTTCCTTAAAATGCTAAAAACAACTTCGTGGAGTTTGTGTTTTAGATGGTTCTTTAGTTTTGCATTTTCTTTTTATTGACAAAAAAGACAATTAATGCATTTTTAATGAATAATATCAAAATCAAAGTTATACAAATAAATTCACGAACCTAACGAAAATAAAACTGATATATATAGAGAGAATTATAGTTATAAATGTATAATGTGACAACACTAAAAACGAGTTGTCTCAGTCTGTCGTCAGAAATGTACTAAAACTTCTTTTTAACATTCCACAGTAAGGAATTATACTTCAGTCTATAAAATCATGCAGAATAAATTCAAATATTATACTGTACAAGAAAGTAAAGAAATATTTTAGAATTGAGGATATATTTTTTATAAGAATTGAGGATACAATATATCTGAAATACAAAATATTTATCAATATATATCTTTGGATCATGAACGGAAACATGTAAATTTAGAATAAATTTTTCGTATAAAATGTACTCAAAATTCTAAAAATACGAAAAATTTAAATGAAAAGTTTCAACATCCCTATGGTTTTTAAATACACCCCAGGAAGACTGATATGCCATTAAGTTTTTAAATGAATTGTGGATTAGTTAAATCATTGTACTCATGACGATAATGTTAATATTTACAACCCAGTACAAAACTAGCGCATTCTTATATTTTTATTTACTATCTTATATAGTAGTAAGGTATAAAGCAATTTATACATGATGACTACTGTTAAGTAGCATACCAATCAATCAGCAAGTATACTCAAAATCTTGCCGCCCAACTTGACTAGTGGTCAGCATGTCTGACTGCGGATAGAGAGGTCCTGGATTCGAATCCCGGTTCGGCCATGGATGTACTTTCTCTTTCTATCTATCCTGTCTTTGTCCTTTCCTTGCATGAATGTGGAGTGATTAGTTGCCTACCCTATAAGCGGGTACCTATGGCATGTGTGTACTGAGAAGTCGGACTCCACACCAATATATGGTTCAGTTAGAAAAGTGGAGCAGCGCACCCCATTTTGCCAGCCTGGCTGGCACACGACAACAACAACTCAAAATCTTAGGAATATAATAAAAGTGAAGTTAATATATTTCAAAGTTCAAAGGTTGTCAAACATATCTCACTTGTTCATCACTTGATTTGTTATGTATTTCAAGAAGGAAAAATAAAACGGGTGCATGTCAAATAGCCTATTCTTTATTGAGGAGGAAAGCGAATTGAATAATAGATGTGAATTTTGGTTTTGACTTTTTAAAGATAATGGCTTTGATTTTAACAATAGAAAAGTTTTCAATACATCATTGAAAAGTAAACACGAGTATTTAAAAGTATTACCCAGTGATGAACAGTTAAAATAACTTGCTAAATAATTGGAGAATAACACAAAAATGATTTTGCTTGCTTACATACAGTGGAAAAGATTCTGAAGAAAAGAAAATAAGTACTCAATACAGTACAGTAAGTAAGGTGAATAAATAAAGAAGTTCGTTAATAAATAAATAGAAAATGCGGAAAATATTTTGTTGGAAAATTGTTACTAGGAATGAAGAATGAATACGTTATGACAATGAAACTTGCAGGAATCTTTGGAGTCAGGAACACGATCACCTTTCCATTCACTGCTAAAAAAGTTTGCTTTTAATGGCATGTGAAGGATGTGCTCCGTTATGAGCTGCTGCAGTTAGATATAAATGTGATTTTTGAGTTCTTGTTTAAACAGTTGATAAGGCTGATGAAAGAAATCACGCTGTCGAAAATATACAATTATCAGCAAACCTTTCCGTCTTGTGAAATTGCTTCATGATAACGGAAGTTCTAATATAACAAAACTGATAAGGACACAATAATAATGCTTGACTGGAAATTTTTGTAACACTTAGCGTATTATAACACTTTCCAACTATTGCTTGTTTCTATTAATGCGTCTTATGTGTACTTACAGACAATCAACGAAGTACTGAAATATGTTGAGTTCTTGGCATGTAAAGTTTAACAGTTCAACATTGCTGTAATTTGTCATCTAATAAAACTCTATCAAAAGATGTAACATTATTTTGTTAAATCAAAGATTTCTGAAGTATATCTCTGAAGCTTATACACCTAATATATATTCATATGCATGCACATAGATTTTTGATTTAAAGTTTCTTTAAATTACATGTGTACATATTAATGAAAAATCAATTCCATTGTCAATCTCTCGAATGTTAATTGTAGAAGTCAGCAAATATTTTTTCTAGAATGTGATAGGAGTGAAATCAAGTAAACAGAAAATCAAATGTGATTGAAGTTTAATAGTGAAAATATTTTTGTCTGTTGTAGGAAATCACAAATTGTAACCGCTTTAACAAATCAGTACAACAATAAATCAAAAATACAAACAATTGGATGTTAATTATATTTTTAAGAAAATGAATCGATTTTCGTACATGACATCTTAATTATTTTTCTCGAATTGATTGTCAAGTTGCCTAGAATTCGCAAAGTAAATAAAATTTGAAATCATAAGAAAACAACTTTTCAAGTTCTATGAATACTTAGATAGTAAAAAGCCCTCATCAGGTAGATAAATGCTTAAATTAAAACAAAAATACGCTTTACATGTTATACGATCGATGTATTTCAAATAAAAAGAATTGTGTTTTCAATGACTGTTAGTAATACAATGGATAAGAAATCTAAAGACACGAAAAGAGATACATAAAAAAGGATAAGTATTTTTCTTGCAAAATTTAACAATTATCTTCAAGAAAAATTCAATGAATAATTTTCAGTAAAAATTGATGATTATTTGTCAAATTGCTGAAAAACCAGAGACTTTTGAAAGATTCTCGATACACTTATTTGTTCATTATACTTATAAAGGAGATACTTAAATCAAGATTGCTTCTTAAAGTTACTTTTTAAAATGTATACCACCAATAAGGGCAAAATGTTTCTGAAATCTTTATAGAATGTTAACCATACCACAAAACACAAATCAGTTTCATTGCATAATCAACTTCACGTTTCAATCACGCTTTACTCACATTTGATTTTCAAGTTGAACACCTTTCAAACACTTTTTGTTCAAATTTATTTAAGATAATTAGCCCGAAGTGAAATAGCTTGCAAAATTAGATCACGGAATTAAAAAGACAGTGGTAAGTTGTTATTTATTTTGAATTTATTTAATCTCTTTCTTTTTTAATAATAAAAATACATTTTACATGAGCCATTTATTTCAATTGTTAAAAAAGGGATTTTTTGTAAAATTTCAGTTTTAATTACTGAATGTTATTTTGTGACAGAATGTCTCTAATTAAAATAGTTTGTAAATTTAATGTTAAATAATGATAATTGCGTTGATGTTTATCGTGAATCCTTTTAATTCAACTTTATAACATAGGTAATTAAAATTCTCTTCAACCTTTGAATTATAATCATAAACTTATTTTTTACACTTTGAAACTCTGTTTTCATTTCTCTAAAAATGCTATTAAATTGGAGCAAATAATTATTAGGAAAATGGTAATGCTCATCATAAACTTCCGAAACAAGATCAATAGAAATAATTCGAAAGCAAATCATATTACCTATAAGCCATTTAAAATTTACTATAGGGCAACATTCTCATATAATTTGTGGTAACATATGAAAGAAATAATTCTATCTGATATATTTGATGGACAATATAAAACAAGATACTAGATAAAAATTTTTAGACATGGAATGACAACATTTGAAACAATGATATAACACAAAGAATAACTATAATACAACTTATGAAATACAAAGAAATAATAATGGGAAATGCATGCAAAATGTTTAATAGCCAATTTCTCAGACGCTTTAATACATTCATTAAATTTATATAAAATTACATACTTGAAAAGTAGTACAGTTTGATAAAAAGAAAATATTTTCAGATAATTTTGCTAAAGATATTTAGTTTTACACTTTAATTAACCATTTTATTATACTACTTAAAAAGTATTTCCTCTGAGAAATAGCATCTTCAGATGCCAAGTTAAAACGATTGGATAAAATATTCCTTTAATCCTAAAGAAAAACTTTGCTTTATTAACAAAAATATCTGGTAATGAAAAATTATATTAACAAGTAAATAATTAAAAGACAATAATAAAATCATTCAAGTTTTCAAGACTTAAAATTATGGCCTACATGTAACGTCTATAATAGGTAAAACATACACAACAAACTTACGTATAAATAAGCTGTAAATATATTCCTTTTCAAAGAAATAATAGCTTTTTGTAAGTGAGAGAAAACCTCAGATTGGGCTTTAAGTTGTATTCCAGAATGAGATCCTATCAACAGAAGAGGTTGTTAGTTTTTTTTTTCTAGTTTCGAATCACAAAATCTTGAGTATCAAATAGGATACGGAAATCTTCAACAAAAAAGAATACAATTTCGATAAGAGTTTGCCTTATAGAAGATTTAGAGCAAAGGTAGAAATAGTTTTTATATATCCAGCACGAACAAATATGGTCTTGATCAAATATCAATAGATATTTATCGTAGAAATTCCCTAGAATGTTTTTACATCAAATACACCACTTTTGGAGTTGTAGTAGAAGATGTTTTCCAATAATTGACTACAACTCATTCAAAGAACCAATTGGCTGAAGAGCTGATAACGAACACCTACTTTATAAAAATGCTTGGTGAGTACATGTGAAAAATGTAATTTATTATAGTTTATATAAGACACACGTATGAGAAAGAACGTAGGAAACGGAAGTTTTATTTTTTAACAGTGTGGATTGGTAAAGCACAAATGTACATAACTTATTCTGCAATTTTTTATTAAGTTATGTAATAAAAATTTATTTAATTTTATATTTAATCTTTTTGAGAAATCTTTTAATATTTTTTTGTTTTAAAAATCAAATTTTTACAAATATTGTTACCGTTGCAATGATTATATTTTCAAGCTCAAGACCATTTTATGTGTGAGGAATCAAATAATATAATTGAAAATTTCAAAAAAAAAATTCTAAAATATAATATCTAATTTTATTTTAAAGCAAATCATAAAAGAGTTAAACACAATGAATTTTTTTAATTTTTCGTGTTTTTTTGTAACGCAGAATATTTTTGCGAAATATTCCATCGTGTTTCTATCAATTTAAACATTTCAAATATTTTTGTACACTAAGTGTTTGAGTAAATTCCAAATATAATAGGAGAAAAATATCAAATTTTAAATGAATAATCAAACTAATTTAAAAATTAATTAAAAGAAAGCATATTGTTTGTTATGTTTATAGCATCAAGTATACCTAATCTACTGTAAAAAAAGATATTTAACACTTCTAAAAACAATATAATATACACATATTTATAATTCAAATATAATCCAGAAACAAACGGTAATCTAACGCAAAAGAAGAAATGCAAGAAGTAGAAATATCACACACATGGTCAAGCATTATATGCAAATTAAAAGAAGGCATTTGATGACACCAAGCGTAAATCACAATGATGATGGAAAAAAAGGGTAAGTGATCAAAACAGGTCCGTATGGCACTCAGTGCCACTACCACATAGGTATGACAAAGAGGACGTATGTGGACCATATTTCACTTTGTAGAGTTATCGAAGGGTGGAACTTGGGCATACACAGATGGCAGTAGCTGAGGAACTCATAATTGCCCAAAGTGTCATCTCTAGTCTGTGGCAACAATCCAAGATGATTGAAATACCAGTAGATGATACAATACAGGTAGCTCCCAAGTGACAACGCTGAATGACAACCGGTGTTTGACAGTAACAGCCAAAAGAGACAGAACACAGCAGAGAACCTGTCGCGTCAGTCAAGGGCACTACTGTTTCGAAGCAAACACTGTACATACGTTTGGAACAGAATGGTTTATATGCTGACAGGCCTGTCAGAGGTTTTTTGCTCACGGCAATTTACTGTCATTTGCGGTTAGCCTGGAGTAGAGAGCATGAATTGTGGACACCATCACAGTGGACTTGTGTTATGTTTTCTGATGAGTCATAGTTTAGCTTGCAGCCCCATTCAAGTCGAACATTCATATGAAGAACGTCAGGTACCCAGTACCTACAAGACAACAACAATGAAACCAACGTTATAATGCCGCAAGAGTGGTTGATTGGCAAAACATTATACTAAGTTCCAGTACAAGTTTGCATGTTCAAATAGAAAAAGTGACAAGTTAAATTTATTGAGACATCATTTTTAAATAGCATTTTTATTTTCCTAATGGGTGCTATGTTTATGGATGACATCAACCATCCTCCACATTTGAATATCGCCAACGACTCCCTTCTTCGGAAGATAACATTATGGAATGTCCAGCATTCTCACCAGACTTGAGTCCGATAGAGCATGTAAGGCATTTGCTTCGCAAACAAATAACTGCTCATCAACCACCTCCTACATCTATACCTGATCTTCGGAAAACATTGCTTTCTGAGTCGAACTCTTTGCCAAAGGTACAACTCGGTAATGTGATCTTCAGCAGGCCTCAGCGTTGCATTTCATCGCATGGGAAGCATAATAGGAATTAACTATCACACCAATAATGTACCGTTCAGTTGTTGTACGAGCGATGTGTTGTGAAAATGTTCTAGGTAGCAATAAATTCAGGGTGTATATGCCTGGTATAGTAAATACACTATCTCTTTTTTTCTTCCTTATTTGTTTACTACATGTGCTTCCTTATATGCTGGTTTCAACATAATCCTTAATTTAATAACCTGTGCGTATACTCAATTGCCCATCATGTAGAAGACAATCATCTTTATATTGATGAGTATTGTGATTATTTTTCAATGATTTAAACATCATCCATTATGAATTATCCTCACCTAATTATGATACAATAATAAGAATAATTATAATGTGCCCTTTAATTCACAGTTAAATTCCAAACATTCTTTAGGATAGCGATTATTTAATGCATGTCAAAATTACATTAAATTCTGGTTAGAAGTACAAAGATGTTAAACATCAGTTTAGGCAGTAATTTTTGTTTTATATAAAATAATTGTTTTAAAATTTAATGGATAAATTAAATATTTCAAAGTAATTAATAATAATAATCTATAAAAATATATATTTTAAGCATTTTACACTATATATTCTCAAATATTCTGTCATATCTTATATTTCAGTACAATCCTAAAATAAGTAAAACTAAAATATGAAAGCAAATATTTATGACAATAAAACATTTTATCTTCTCACCTCATTTTAGCTGGACTGAAATCTAGCAACATTAAAAAATATTAACATTTTATCCTTTCTAATATTTCTTTGCTTAAAAGCTTTCTTTCATCAAAATGATAAGAAATGAGCTTTCATAAAATTAATGATGTTCTTAATGAAAAATGCTAGTAGATACAGGTAATGTTAACATATTTTAAGTAAAAAAATTTAATATTGTGATAAAATATATTAAGTACGTATACATTAATGAGGAATCCTAAATTTACATTTAAATTAAAATGTGAATGAGAATTTGGAAAATTCTAATGAGAAGATTTTTTCCAAATGCAAAAGTTTTACTGAAGTTATATCAGTATTTATAATCAAAAGCAGATTAAATTCAATTCTCCTTTAGTATATTTAATAAGAAATATTTTCCTCATATTATGCAAGTATTTATTTTCCTAGTAATAAAAATATTGGTCATCTTTTCTAGTTCTTAATCTGTGGTCAAAAATCAACCTTTGTTGAGTAAGGTCTTTTCTAACAGAAATTTCTAAAAAAAATATGAGAAACTCCTCAGTTACTCAAAATTTTTAAGGTATATTTTCAGAGATGTGAGCTGATTATCTTTTCTGTCAATTACAAAATATTACTCTTTATATACACAGAAAATTTCTATTATTAGCAAAGAATTCTGTCACCTTTTTTTCTAAAGTATGAAAGGGCATTTATTAAAGTTTTTATTCAATAAGTCATCCTCACTTATTCAAAATTACAAAGAAAAAAAGCATATAATCTTGAATTGGTGGAGCTCCTATTCAACAATGGACGTTTTCTTCCTGCTCAACAATATTAGTTTTCTTTATTCCAGTATACATGTTTTCAACAATTTTTATTTGTTTAATTATTCAAATTTAATTATTATGTATCTACCTTTCAATTCTGAGAGTGCCTTTCAATTTGCTTGCATAGAATAATATAAAATAATTAAATATGAGTTTTAATTTAATAGTAGTTTAAATCAAATTATAATGACGTTGAATTTTATAATAAAAGTTATAGTTTTAAGTAATAAGATTACTACATTTAACTTTAACTCTCATATATATTCATATACACAAGCAAACTGAAAGAAATAATAAAATTGAAAAGTAAACAGATAAAAATTAAATTAAATCATTTAATTATTAAAGTATGTTTATAACATGAATACATGAATAAAGAAAGCATGTACTGTTGAAAAGTACATGTATTCTTGAATAACATCTTCATCTGTTTAAGAATACATGCTTTTTTTCATGGTAATCTTTAACTTTCATATTATCGATTTATTGACATATAAATACAACGCTGTCATATTTTGAAGTTGGCGTTGCTTTTTTTTAGGTTTTTTCCTCATTCATTAGTAGACATTTTTCACTTAAGAAGTTGCCAATTTTCTTGAAAATATTTTGTTCCATTGGATGCTATTTTATCAATATAGTATGTTCCATTTAAAATTCTGAGTATAAAGTACATTTGATTTAAAGAAAAGAAGAAAAAAACGGTGCAATAATTTACTTACCTTCATTAATAAAATCAAGAACTGTTATCTTAACAGTAAAATATCTTTCCATGACTAATACATTTTCCTTGTTTTTTGAAGCTTTCCTCCTTGAGATAAAAGGTCATTACTCGGAGAAGATTCTTTTGTATTAAGATGAGGGAAACTGTGATTAGAGTTCTTTAATAATAAAAACTAAATTTTAAAGAATTTCATCAATAGAATACCTCCAACTAATTTTATAAAATTTTTTATTTTCAATTATTAAAAGAAATTTCATTTTATAAGTGAACATATCTTCAAAATAATTATATTTTTGTTGAATTGTGCATTTTAACTAGGATTTAGAAATAACTATTACCAACAATGTTTTTTGCAAAATTCAAAATCAAAATCGCATGCTTCATTTTTAAATAAAAAAATCCATTTCGTTTTGATATTACATGAGATGCATCCTTTCAGAGATTATGGATCAAATTCAATTTTCAAAACCAGAATCACACATTGGTCTAAAAAATGTTTTCATTAAATTAACTTTTTTCATAATGTAATCAGCCCTTGTTATTCTTCAAAAACAAAGAAAGCAAATTCAATATTTTGTAAGTTTTGATTTAGAAATATACTACTTAATATCTAGGACTTTTTTTCAAACATATAAACTAGTAAATAGTATTTGAAAAGTAAATATTTTATTGAATTATTGAATTTTATGAATTATGATTTAAAATAAAAATTATTTCAGAAATTTCAAGTTATTATTAACTGTCTTACAGAAAATGACAGTTTTAAATTTGCATATAATTCATATGTACACATTAAGATTCATTTTATCTTTCCTTTTTTGTATCACGGGTGGTGTAAAATTAAGCAAAATAATTTTATTCATGCACAGTTATAATTTTATTTTAAAAATCCTCGAGTTTTTCTTAAATAATAATTATTTATATATGAGTTTTTATTGTTATGGATTTTTTAAAATTAAATTGATTAGAACTGGGGAAAAATAAATAATAATATGAGAAAAATAATGCTTAAAATAATAAGGTGAGATAAAATATGATTTATTTTATTTCAAACTATTATAATTATTCTACTCAATCAAATTTCGGATATTTTTATCAACTGAAAGCTTCTTTCACGTTTATCATTAAATATGGCTTAATAATGTTAAATCTTCAGATTGAAAATATATTACATATTTTCAAAATAACATGAATATTTTAAGGGACTGAGACATGCTCAATCAATGTCAAAAAGTAATGTCAGTTGAAAGACATTATCAAAACAAGCTACATACATTAATTATAGTTTTACTAATAATAGCTGTAATAGTAATTATGTAGTAATAATTAACCGGAGATTTTGTTTAATAAAGTAAGTTTTACACAATGTAAAAGATATGATATTTATATAATTTATTATTGAATATATTGTTCACTATAGAAATATACACTAGAGAAATGGTGAAGCAAAAATTAACTTTTTACGTAATAAATAAAATATTAGTCTAAATAAAATGCTCATTTTAATGAGAAATCAAAAATTTTAATTATATCTATTCTTCTTATATTATATTTCTTTGCTTTTGGTTTTTATGAGAATTAGTCAAATTAAATTCTATCAAATGACATGTAAAATTTATATATTGACTTATTATGAAAATGATTTTAAAATGCTGTTCTTTTAGTAAAATATGCTATATTCTCAAAAATGTATTTTTTACTAATTCTTAGTATAAAATGATAACATCTGAAAATGAGTAACGAAAACCAATATTAAAAATAGTTAAGTCGAGTTATTTAAATATTTACCTTTCTTACATTTTTGTCATTAAAGGCAACTGTTGAACTTCACAGTTAAAATTTACCTCTCTATTTGATATGACAAAATTTTTATTTCATTTATACAATGTACAATACAAATACTCAATTTTATAAACACTTTGATTTTCTGAGACACAAAGTTGTTACTCTAAGATTAAATTTTGATTATCAATAAAGATAACAATTATTATTATTCAATCATCAAAAATAAAATGATTATAATTCTTATATCACTGTCTAAAGAAGAAACATTTTCTGTGTGATGGTAAATAATTGCAGTAATATGATAAAATGTACAAAAAATTTATGTTGCCATTTTTTTGTAACCACTTGTGTGCATAAAAATGAAAACATTTAAGTGAGGTATTAAAAATGAAGTGATGAAGTCGACTAATTGCATGTTGTAATGAAGCAATCTGAGAAATAAGAAGGAATAAGAAAGAAATTGAAAAAGGCATTTTATTTCATTTATACAATGTACAATACAAATAATGAATTTTACAAACACTTTGATTTTCCTCACAGAAAAATGTTACTAAAAGAATATATATATATATATATATATATATATATATATATATATATATATATATATATATATATATATATATATATATATATATATATATATATATATATATATATATATATATATATATATATATATATATATATATACAGGGTGTCCCAAAATGACCGCATAAACTCTGCACAGCTAGATTCCTCGATGGAAGTACATAAGAACTGCCCGAAGAAGCGTTCCTGTACGATCCCTAATTTACGAGAAAAATACAAAAAAAAAAAACAAAGTATGAAACCACTGCCGGTGCAAGAAAAAAGCATTTTATTGGACATATCAACAACATTATTTTCATATCTTTCCAGGTGATAATGTTTAAAACGTTCACCAAGTATATCCCGTCATTAATGTCGCGCCATGGAATGACGTAAAGCCGCCAGTGAACTGGTATTTAAAAGGCTACGTCCTGCAGCTACCAGTTGTCTTCGTATGGTGACATGAATTCTGTTCGTGACTACTGCGACATGTGCTTGATGTACGGCCGATGTAATAGAAATGCCTTACAAACTGCTAGGGCGTATGCCCGTTGATATCTGCTGCATATACTGCTGTTGATATGTTCAATAAAGTGTTTTTTCTTGCACTGGCAGAGACGTCACACTTTGTTTTTCGTATTTTTTCGTAAACTATGGATCGTGCAGAAACGCTTCTTTGGGCAGTTTTTATGTACTTCCAACGAGGAATTTAGCTGTGCAGAGTTTATGTGGTTGTTTTGGGACACCCTGTGTGTATGTATATATATTTAAAATACCATCAAATATTCTGTTTGTTCTGTATAATATTTATATATATTAATATGTATATGTTTGCAATCAAACCATTTCAAGATCTACAAAACTTGTCCACTCTTACAATATTTTTTTACTTAAATGTACCTAAAAGCCTATTTTGATTTTTAAATATTAAAGTTGCTCTAACTTGCATTTTTATATAGCGAGTCACGATAGATAAAGAAATTAACTAACAAGTGCAAATTTAAATGAATAAAGTTTTTCTAATAAATATTTCATGATACAGCAATCGGTAATATTACTTCTTAAATATAAATATAGGGCCTGGTTACCGTTTGGAGCTGGCCTATGTTAGAAATAACTGAAATATGTAGTTTTGTTAATCAGTTTCAACTGTCTTTCCTAATTCCATGAGGAATCCCAACATGAAAGAAACCTTAATAATTTCATCTTAATTAATATTCTATCGAACACCATTATTTGGGAAACGTGAAATCAACCATGATGAATTGGCTTGAAATATCCTCTGATGAATCACGTATGGATTGCTTCTGTTGGATGTACTTAAAATCTTTTATCCAAGCACAAACCACTTTTTATTATATGCATCATTGCAGCTTCTAGAAAAAATTATTTTTTTACTTAAATGTGTCTAAACTTACTTGAATATTTTGTATCTAATGTAAATTTAAAAAACCACGAAAAATCTCACGTGTTATAAAGAATATTTAAGAATCCCCATCAAATTAATATCCCTACTTGCGACGTAACTTTTAACGTATCAATGTGTGTTTTATTACTAAGATTTTCATATTTTTTTCATAAAATTACATGCAAATATTAAATTTTTAAAAATCTTCTAAATCTAAAAAGAATTAAAATACTTTCTAACTATATTATTTGTTCTTGTCTTTTAGTTGCAACTAAACTCTGCATAAATAACGATAGAATATTTTCTATTTTGTAAGACAATAGAAAACTTCTTACACAATAAGACAGAATTTTTAATTAAAAATATACTTTATAAATATTTAAGAATATTGAAATTAAGTAAATAGTTGTGATTTATATGCATTAAATTAAATTAAAATAGACATGCACTATTTACCAATAAGTCTTTAGGAATCTCTGTTAAAAGATATAAATACAATTTATTCATATTCAATAGTTGGTAGAGCTTTCACGTAAGGCAATTACAGCCATAACTACGAGGCCTATAAGTGCTCGGATCAAGAGCAGTGGTATTTTATTCCACTCAGCTTGGGGAAGGCATGTAAGTTCTTTGATTGATTTTGTATGGGACTCATTCCAGAGGTTTTTAGTATTATTAAAATCTTGACCATGAGCAAGACAGTCGAAACGATTAACCCTATTATCAGCATACGAACCTCTGTAGGAAGTCGCAAGATGGCAGGTTTGGCTGCCATCCTGGAAGAAAAAATGATCAAATCCATAAAATTATCATACCGTATGAAGCACATTGTTGTCCAGAATATTGCAATAGAAGTCGGCTTTGGATTTTCTATGAATTGTGATCAAAGATCCCATCCATACCAGGAGAAACATCTCTAAACCATAATTTCATTTCCGCAAAACTTCACTGTAGACACAATGTATTCTAAATAAAGGTGATCTCCGGGCATATACGCTAAACTCAGATTGTGAAATCTAACTTTTAGAGTTTGAACTTATATTCATCACTCCAGACAACCTAGCTCCACTCATTTATGATCCAATTTCAACTTGAATCACACCAGCTCAACCATACACCACGATTAGATTTTGTAATCAAAGATTTATAGGTTCCAGCATAGCCAAGGAAACCAAGAAATTGTATTTTCTTATGTATGGTAATAATAAAAACAACAGTCCCGAATGATCCTGGATTATGAGGGCTGTTGGCCTTGGTATGCATTTCCTAATTTCTACGGACAGAATTCTTTGTTCTCTGTCTCAAATTTCCGCGTGTCTGTTACGATGAAACTCACTCCAACAATCACCACTCACCTTTCAATTCTTAATCCTTGACGTCACTGTGTTGAATGCTTAACTCAATAACTATGTACCTTGAGGATAGGTAATTACTACGATATTCAGCCAGTTATTTTTCTCGAAATCAGAATGCTGTGAATTTTTCGGCACTTTGCACGTGAATAATGTCAATGCTGTTTACAACATGACATTTAAATATAGAAAGCGTGGCGTAAATGAGAACCACAGGTATCTTTATTTAAATAGGTGTCTACTTATTGGTAGATAGGTATGAAAAATCAAAATGATTTTTAAATAAGTGTTGTTTTCGATAAAATCATCATATAGAAATTCGAAACAAAATAAAATGTCTCGAACACAAGAAAATGTACTTAAAAGTATATGAAAATACCTTCTTGTCATTTTTCATCACTTCTTACAACAAACATATAGTTATTTACTGCAAGAAGTAATGCAAATTATGCATTCAAAATTGCTTAACAACTGGCACATAAATATATACATTTGTTTTAACTTTAAAATAAATAATTTGCAATTTGTTTAATAGTTTTAAATTCTCTGGACAATTCATTCTAAAATAATCACATATTTTCAGAAAATTTTTAGACAAATATACTAACATTCTTCAATAAATAAATTTCTGTTAGTTAAGATTATGAATTTTAAAACCATTAATGTTCTTAGCAATTTTCACGCATTAGGTTTGAATGTTTATTTAAAATTTTGAAGTCAAATCTTTGAATCATTCTGTGTTCATTATAAAAGGAATTCCCAATTTTTTTATTTAGATTTTCTAGTTAAAACTTTTATAAATTTCTTTTGTACTAATAGAAATCGTCAAACATTTAAAAAAATCCATTCATTATTATTTTATTTCAAAATAAATCAGCTGAAAAAATATTTGGATTTTATCTTCCAAAATTCATAATTTCAATGTAAATTAACTAAAATATTTTTCGCGAATGAATCAAATATATGGAGTTTAATTTAGAACAAAAAAGTTATCTTATAATTTTCATAAAAATAATAAAGTTCTGAAAGAAGAATTTTCTAAATTATAAAGCAAAGTAATATCAAATACAATTTAAAAATTCACATTTTGAAGCTCAGAGAATGCAATAAAAATTAATTGTTTATTCCTATGAGGTATTAAATATCCTGTTCTCTTTAATATGCAAACACTGTCTCAATAATTGCATGTAATCAAATGATATTTAAGCAAATAACACTGCTTGCAAATTTATGGTAACTCCTTCTTATCATTTCATGGATAACAGTCTAAATCAAGAAAACTTTTGATATAATAGGCGTAACTATACATAAATTAGAAATTCGTTTCAGTCCAAAATTAGGTACTTATAGGATATGGGATTTGATTTTGATCGCTGTGCAGATGCATATCGAAATATTATCAACAATAATGACTAACGATTAGCATTGAATGCACTGTAAGGGTATGCGTATTTGAATTGCAATTCCCATTATATTTTGTAATAATAATGAAAGAAAAATAAATAATAATAATGGTATATATATATATATATATATATATATATATATATATATATATATATATATATATATATATATATATATATATATATATATATATATATATATATATTTATATATATAAGTTAAATAAAATTTATTTTAAAACCAAAAATATAAATTAGTTTTTGAATTTATATCGTAAAATTTATATAATTAGAAATCCTTATTTAATTAGAGATATCGATTTAAGCAATCAATTGATGCTGTAGAAACATTGATAAAGATTAAAAAAATGATGATTTCCATGGAAATGAAGAAAGATTGAGAAAAAATTTAATTAACGGAGTACGTTTGTATATGTTCTATAGTGTATTCTTTCAATGGTATTAAATGCTTCACGAGTTTTTAAAAAAATAATACCTGGGAAGGAAAGATTTATAAAATTTAAAAGCAATCTGTAAAGTTAGAAAATCACGTTCTAATTGACCTTTAATGACACACACATGTATACAAAGTCATACAAGTAGATATATGAAGCTGTTAAAATTATTTCATGATTGGTAATATCAGTCTTAATTTTGTTACAGATTTGACATTTTTGAAATTAATAAAAAATTGCTTTTTCAAAAGACAGTTATAGGTAAAAGCTTAACAATGCTTTAATATAAAAATAGAAGCCCTACTTTTTATATCGATGAAATTTCGAGCAAGAGTAATTAATGGGGATGAAAATGAAAACATGTTGTATATTTTATATTTATATTTTATTAAAATAAGTCAAAAATAGTACCGACTAAATTTGAACTTCATGATAAATGATGCACCAAAGAAAACAATATAGAACCCAACGCGTACGAATGAATTGAATTCTCTAAAATTTTAAATTCAATGTATCTGCATTGAGAATATAAATGACAGAGGAAGGTTTGTTTCAGCATCAATAAACATCAAAATTCAAAATTCTGCTTACCGAGACATAAATATGTATTATATATTAAGGAACACATAATATTTTGATGGCTTGGGTGTTAGGAGAAAATATATTTTCTTAAAAATTAAATATGATACAAAGTATTTCGTGTCATTTCTTGTAACTACAGGCAAGATATCCATTAATAATCTAAATATTTTAATGACTTCTTTTAATACGAGGTTATATATAAATGTATGCTAATGCATTATTAAAGTAATGAATTATTAACTCAAGGGTGCTAGTATTATCTTGAGCAATCTAAGATGTTAGTGTTTTCTCTTTATAACTATTATAAACAATTGATAAAATTTTACAGAAAATGCTATTTTTTGTCGTAGTCGTATTAATTAAGAAAATGCTAATATCTCCAGATTACATATTCTTTTAGTCCAAGAATTCTACCTACTGTAACGAAATTGCTTAAAGCGAGAAGGAATATTAACATAGAATATATTTTCAAGCATTATTTTCCCATAAGAAAGCTCAAAAATTAAATTATATTTCCTGACACAGCATTATATTAAAATTTTTATAAAAAAAATACATTGATTACTGCAACTAAATTTAAAATAATGCAGTATTTTAACTTCAGTGAAATATTAAAAATATTCTAATCCAAAATTTGTGATATTAGTTTCAGAAATAGCAACTGAGAATAATAAAGGGACAAGAAAAAAAGATAAAAATTTGTATTGTAATAAAAAAACTTTTCGAAATACAGTTACTTATAATTTTTTCTTGTGATATATATATATATATATATATATATATATATATATATATATATATATATATATATATATATATATATATATATATATATATATATATATATATATATATATATATACACTGATTGACAGTTGCTAAGGACGGATCACAAATTGCAATGTAGCATAACATTAAGCGCGACATGAGGGCTAGTAGGATAAAATATAGTTGCCATACTGTTCAGACATTAGAATAAAGGATATTTATTGTTCTGGAAAGTACAAAAGCTGTGAAACATCTGAAAGAAAAAAATTTCATTTGATGCTGCATACTGAAAAATGGAACAATGCATCTAAAAGTCAGCAGGCACCTTGAAGAAAGGTATCAGTGCGGGATATGTCCACCGTGGAGTGTGATGCAACATTCTACACGTCGTAGCATACTTTGCACAACATTATCCAGCAGCTGCTGAGGCAATTTATTCCATTCCTCTGGGAGTGCACGGATGAGGGTCTTCTTGTTTGTCGGAGGATAGTTTCGACCAGCAACTTGCCTTCCCAAAGAATCCCACACATTTTCAATGGGGTTTAGATCTGGAGAACGTTATGGCCATACGAGGCGTTGAATACCCTCGCTGTCTAGACAATCCTGAACAGCGAGTGTTCGATGACATGTTGCGTTGTCGTCCATAAAAACAAATTTATCACTGACAGCACCACGGAAAAGACGAACATGGGGAAGTAGAACTTCATTAATGTATCGTTGTTCCGTCATAGTCCCATTGGTTACCACATGTTGGGGTGTGCAGCCATTGATCATGATGCCGGCCCATACCATGACACTGCATGTCGAATATCGGTCCCTTTCCTGGATAATTTCTGGATGATAAGTAGTGCCACTCTCGCGCCAGATAAGTTGGTGTCTATAATGACAGACTGAACCTACTCTCATCTGAGAATAGTACGCATCCCCAGTCCGGTTCATTCCAATTGCGATGGTCACGACACCATTGTAAACGGGCAGTACGGTGCTGCCTGGTCAATGGGACACACACAACAGTTCTAGCTGCGTATAGTCCTCTCCCCTCAAACGTCTGGCAACAGGTTTTCGGGAGATCTGCTTTCCTGAGGCAACAAGAAACTGATTTGCAACCTACAGAGCTGTGGTGTGACTGTTCCTTTTTGCTGATAAGACGATATATCTGTCTTCTGTATGCATCGTACTTCTAACACGACCGTGCCGCCTACTACACATTCCAGTAGTTTTAAATGACTTCCATAGCCGTGAAACAACGCTGTGAACGAATTCGAACTTCCTGGCAACATCTGTTATTTTTTGCACTTCTTCGATCTTTCCAATAATTCGGCCACACATAAAATCATCTAAGTGATGTCGGGAAGACATGCCAAAAATTTCAAGTTCGTCTATTAAATCTTTTCTGTAAAACTTTGACTTGAAACAACAACTGTCCACACGTGTCAAAACCTTTAAAGCTCTTATGAACGCTATCACGTGATGAACAGACGTGGAAAAAAAATTGCGTACGCATACTTTTTCTTACTATATCCAGCACTTATTCTAATTTTCCACATTTTGCTTCCTTTCATTTTGTGGTTGCTATGGATGATAGTGTGATCCGTCCTTAGCAATTGTCCAGCAGTGTATATGCGCACAAAAGAATTAAACACGTTCAACGAAAGAGGAAATAACTAAAATGATTTTATTTAACAAAAAAGGTAAAGTATGTAAAAAGGAAGAAAACTTAAACATATTTTACATCAGAATCTTAGAAACCTCACTTGCCTATAATTGTAAATGGAGGAAAATTAATTTAAAAAACTAGTTTCATTTTTTCAGACCAACAGTAAGAAAGAAGCATTAAATATGTCTTATATATAAGCAAGCTATATAATATATATATATATATATATATATATATATATATATATATATATATATATATATATATATATATATATATATATATATATAAATATATATATATATATATATATATATATATATATATATATATATATATATATATATATATATATATATATATATATATATATATATATATATATATATATATATATATATATATATATATATATATATATATATATATATATATAAAGAACATTGCACATAAATAACGTATATCTTTCAATATTTATTACAAAAATTTATATTGTTTATTATAATATATTGTTCTTTGGTAAACTTTGAAGGATATATACTACGAAATGCAAATAGAATCAAAAAACAATCTGATTGAGTGAATTATGATACCTATAATTATCATTAGGGCAACAAGTAGTAAATCTGAAAGCATCTTTCAGACAACGCATTTCAGATATCAGGATTGCATTAATTTCCACCGCTAATATCTTGGTGGGATATCTGAGGTGGACCACCGTTGATATCTTGAATGGACACTCATTGTGATATTTGAAAATAATTTCATGTTATTATCTAATGTATGAAAACATTATTTTAGAACTTTGCTTTGAGTGTAAAAAGAATATATGCGCATATAATTGTTAAAACTTAAAGGAAAGAGTAGGAAAGGACTTACGATTTTTATCAGTAAACTGAGAGTCATGACATAACTCACACAATTCTTTGATCTATGGAGAGATCTCGGTACGTTTGTAGCTGGATATGCAGGTAAACACACATGAGTGATCAACAGGCTCGTTTCATTGCTCTCTTTACCATTGACAACATATACCCAAGAGATACATGGTTACATGCATACACAGAGAGATCAATGTTCAACGATGAAGACAGAGCAGGCACCTGTGTGTGTTGTGAACTTTTCTCATGTTATGCACCAATAGGGGCCCATTATATCCATTTCGATGGTGAAACCGAGGCGATTTTTATTGCATTAAACAACTGACTATTCATCACTCGTCATTCTGCAGAGCGGTTATTTGGTCCAACTCTCAGTCTGTTCTTCAGTCTCTTGCAAATAGGCAATATACGGATAATACTTATTTACTGGAATGTAAAGAGCTATCAACATCAATCTCTATTGTTTTCCAGTGGATCCCAGCTGACTGCGGGATTCCTGGGAACGAGGCTGTTGACTTTTTGGCCAAAAAGGGTGCAAGGGTCCTCCAGAAACTTTTGAAAAGCTTCTCTTTTCATTCAGTGAAACTCTTGATAAAAAGAAGATGTGCCTCCAACATAAAGCAGAAGGTATTGCTTGACTCTGTTAGTATGCCATGCGCCTCACAGCTCAAGGATACACAGTCCATCCCTGATTTCCCTAGAAGCTCTGCTGTAGCTCTCTTCCGCCTGATTATGGACCATGACTGCTACTACACATATTTGCATAGGCTTGGACTTTGTGACTCTCCCATATATACTCTGCGCCGACAATATGAAATTTTTGTTGCTACTTATCTTGACTAGCGCTCAGCACTTGTGTTTTTTAACTGCAGAATTCAGAAATATTGGAAGGTTACAGAAATAGATGCGTAATAGCCAAATTACTGGGTATATGTAATAAATAAATAAATTTGCACCATTTCTGCAGAATTTTGTTTATTTATGAATAAGTAAAAATACTATCTAACATAGTACATTGTTTCTACTGAATTAATTAAATCGCATTCTATTCTAAGTATATATTGAAGAAGTAGTGCAATTAATTTCATTCCGTAATTATTAAGCGAATGTCTGATCTGTTCTATTACTGAAATAGTATTGCTAAATTTGTTATTTGAAACTTATATTATAAACATATATTAGTTTTTAAGAATATTTTTGAGTGTTATACTTTTTACCTAATAAAAAACAGAAAATATTGTATTTTTCGCTTCATAGTAAAAGTAAGATATTAATAGAGAACAAAACGTCACATTATCAAAACGTTACTATATTAATAAATATATTAGAGAGTGTAAAACACAGATTTTTTTGCAAAATATTTTAGTTTTAGGAAATTTATCTCATTATCAGAAAGATTTTTCTGTACACTGTACTTTTTTAAAAAAAATCAATTTTGTACTTACTAAAAGAAAACAAGGCATAGAAATATTGTGTATTTAGAGATTTTGCTTCAATTTTCTTATCAATTTTTTAAAGATGCTTGAAGCTAAGATATTTTTGTTGTTTTCAGAAGTTTCAGTTATTAAATATTCGAAGCACACCATGTATAAGTACTACAGAATTTCAATCGGATGTTTTTCAACACTGATGTAATTTATGAAAAAACTTGAGATTGAAGGTAAAAACAGAAAAAATGAATGTATCACAAAGAATTTAGAAAAAAATTGAAGAAAAAAACTGCAAAAATTTAATTTGAAATTATTCTACCATCGCACGTCAAAATATGTTTCCCGCACTAACTCTTTAGATTTATGATACTTGTCAAAACTAATCTGCACATTAACTTTTTTGTGAAAACTAAAATTGTTATTTAAACACTTGGAAATTTTTCAATTTTTACTTGGATTAAAACTGTTATATAAACTGTTGTAAGGAATAATTGAATGTGTATATGTAAATGATATTTTTTAAAATTTTAGAAACAAAAATTAAGTGATTTTTTAGGGACATAATTTAATTCACATTAATGTTTACTATTTGAAAATTAAAGTTAATGAATATTTATAATTTTGATGGTAGGTTTTTATTTACTTAATTATGTCTTACGAGATAACACAATGAGATATGACGATTTACTAAAAGATGTTTACACACACAAGCAATTAAACACGTCTCGCTCTCTCTCACACACACACATATATACACATCATTCGTAAATATATGATTAACTTTTTAAAATTTAGTGCCATTAGTAATTGATATTTTTAACATCAAAAATGTTTCTTAGAGTAAAAGGAACATTTAATAATGTTTAAAAATTTCTTAAAAATATTATCAGTTTCATAAGATAACTGACAATATGAAAGTAACTGTTTCTGTCAGACCTTGTATTCTATATTTCTGTTAGAGTCATATTAATAAGTTGTTAGTATTATTCTATATAAAATATTGAGATGAAGGTTACATACAAAATAAAACAAATATATCCGTTTCATTTTTAAAAAAAAATTAAATAATTAAATAAAGCATATTATTTTATTTTGTGCATAACTTTTAATTCAAATTAACATCAAATAGAAGATGAATTGTAACTCTTTAAACCTTATAACGGTTATTTTACTTTTACACAAAATAAGTTTTCAATAATTTTTTAGTTTTAAAAAATAATTTTGAATTAAGCGTTTGATAAATTTTAAAAGAACAACTAGTAATTTACACAACACGAAACAAAAAGTTGCACAAATATATGTTATTCATAGATTAGTAACATTGTTACTTTTAAAATAGCCAAATACAAAAAGAAATGTTTGATTAATTTTGTAAAATATTCCCAATGCTTGTATGCACTTGGTCTCCTCTTTTTGTTTCAAAGTAAGAAATTCTGAAAAATTGCAAACATCTATACTTCTATTGCAAACAAAAATGCAACTCTAATAAACGCTAAATCAATAAAATCAATATTCAAATCTAAATAATAAAAAAGTATACGGACAAATATTTTTATTTAATGGTACAAATGATTTATAAAATAATATTTACATATTTTAATATATGACAGTGGTTAAATAACAACATGTCATTTTTGTGATATTAGCCACATATCACGAAAAATAGATATTGTTATTTAAAAATTGTGTCATTTGATTTATTTTGTCTGAAAGACCTTCTAAAGATGACACACTACATGAGAGTGTCAAAAGACATTATGATTATAGAGCGTCATAAGAAACTGCTTTCAAAATCAGTATTATTTTATAATTTAAAAAATCTAGCCTGTTAAACAATCATATATTAGTTTACATTCCTCATTATAAGCTGCTAGCCAAACTTGTGGAAACGTATAACCGAATTTTAGACTAAATGGTCAACCACACAACTAATTTTTAGTAGATCCTGGTTTGATTCCCGCTTCAAACTCGGATGCATATGAATGAAAACTTTATTGCTCATAGATATAAGCGTTTTTAAGCTAAATGGTCCTGTAGTATTATATGATTTATAGGAAATGTAATGTTAAATGAAAAAAAAATGAAATTTTTTTAAAATATTTAAAATGCAGTATGCATTACTTTTGAGAAACAGCATAATTATTTTTTGTTACAAGCAATAAAAATATCTATCTGTAAAGGTTTGGTTTATCCATGAGAACTATGGTCACTTTCTACCCACGAGAAGTAATCTCACAAGTTTATGTTTAAAACAAATTCTAATATATAGGGCAAATCAGTTAATATTAAAATTAGAGTTATTCAGTTAATATCTAAGAATCTTTAAAAATTTTTAATAAATTGTGATTTAATGTGGGAACTTTAACACGTGATGTATAATAGTACTAAGATACCATTGGATTCCAAATAAAAATAATCCCATTTTTCTCTTTTTCGTAGACTATTTTGAGAAGTAAATGTTTGATCATAATAAGCTAATAAATTATGAAGATCCTCGTTTCCTCCCAAAATATAATATTTTTCTCTAATTATTCACAAATATATGAAAAATACTCTTAACAAGATTTAAGTAAAGGGGAAAAAATACAATGGTTTGATTTTATTGTACGATAGTTAATTTTCTTTTTGTTTTATTGTTACTAGAAATTATCTCTCTAAAATATGTATTGGAATGACTATTATTTCGAATCCATATGTTTAGTAAGTTATTATATATAGAAACATACATTGCTCATTTTTTTATGCAATAAAACCATTTCATGACAAAAATCGTCAAAGAAAATGCAATGTTTTATTAATAAATTCATAAATATAATTATAAAATTTTGAAGAAGTGTATTTTCAGAAATTATCTTTTCTATTGTTTTGAAACATGTGACACAAAGTGATGATACAAAAATATTTAGTACAATGTGTAACAATATTGATAAAACGAGAGGCTTAAGACATTCATTACTATTCTATGGTAAAAGTATTGTGATAAATATCTAATTTAATTTTTTAACATCTGTAATCACTTCAAAAGGGCTGAATAAATAGGAGGAAATAATAAACATAATGATTTATAACTAAGAGTAGAAATAATGAAAACTTAAAACATACCTTATGTACAAAAGAATTAAAAAATTTGAAATGATAAATCTATTAATGTATATCAGATATTAAATGTGAAATATTCGAGTTACATGAACATTTTTATTTGTAAAGTTTATGTAGTACAATTTCTGAACTAAAAGTTTTAATTAATTCTAGGTATTACATAAATCATTTATAATCTATTATTGAGTTTCAATAGAATTGATAATTTATAGTAAACAAAAATTTTTTATACAATTAAAAAACGGTATTTTTATCATGTTTATTAGTTGTACTATTAATTACAGTGAATAACATTATTTTATCTTTGAAAATTTGCTTAAATACTGCATACAGTATTAAATTGTCTAAAATATTATCGACACCATTCAGTAAAACTACATATAATAAGAAATTACTTAAAGTTAGATATTCCAATGAGAAACGAAACTTTGTCATTAAAAGATAAGGATATCATAACACAAAAAAGATTGCAATATAGAGCTATAATTATCTGCAGCTAATATCTTGAAATAATAATGTTCCTAAAACAAAAGAAATATCAGATCTTATTTCCTAAGATAGTTTTTCTAGCGCGAAATTTCCGTAGACAATCGAATAATGTTATTTTTAACTTTTCCATTATATGTCTAGCAAAACTACCGTAAAAAGTTGGATGTTTTATTAGAGTGAACAGGAAACTTTGCCGTAGTGTGGAAATGAAAGACTTTTGTATTTCAAAGAAAGGAAAGCTTATGTCTGATCATACAGTATCAGCTAACATTTGCATTAGAAATATCCAAGAATTCAAATATTGGATACATCCAGTTTCAGGGAATAGAAGTAGAAATTTTCCAATAACTGACTTCAGTATGATCAAAGAATGGAATGCCAGAGAATTCATTTGATTTGTTATATGGCAATAGTGATAAGTAATAAACTCTCTATAGTTTACATTTAATTTTTAAATATCTACATATGAAAATTGACTAGAAATATATTCATATCTAAAGAACTTTTACGATTATTAATTGAATGTAATGGAATGCTCTTAGCTGTTTCAGTGAAAACTGTTTTATTTCAGGATAATTTAATTAATTAAAAAGTAATTTATGGCCAAATTAAAATAATTAACATACTCAAATATATATATATATATATATATATATATATATATATATATATATATATATATATATATATATATATATATATATATATATATATATATATATATATACATATATATATATAACAGCATAAATAACTGTAAATAAAAAGGCATTGCTCAAAAATTATCATTTTTACTAAAATAATACCCAAGAGAAATTAATTCAGTTCGTTTATTAGTTAATTTATAATGAATTTTAATTTTATGGTTTGCATTGACATTTTCTACTATTCAGCTTGTTTCATTGCTTATATAGCTTACATGCGTATATAATATTTTTATTCTCATTAAGTTTCTTATCATTTAATATTTAAATTTACATATGAAACATAATTTTCCTAATGTAGATTCTATATTTCGAAATTATAAATTGTTGTCTCAGTTGAGATATATCGAATTTTTCAGATTATGTATAAAATTTCGGAAAAGTGATCGGAAAGTAAAGCATATTTTATTTTGTATTCAAGCAAATACATATCGTGTTTTAATAACTAGACACACATACACTACTGGATATTAAAATTGCTACACCAAGAAGGAACGCAAATAACAGAACGATATTTATTGGACACATACATTATAGTGGAAAGAACAAGTGATTAGATTTACAGGAAATTAGGATGTATAGATCTCGAGAAATCAGTACCCAGAGCAGCCACCTCTGGCTGAAATAACAGGATTTATCCACCTAGAGCATGGAGTTAAACAGAGATTTTATGGCATGTACGGGGATCTCAGTCCATGCAGCTTCAACACTATGACACAGTTCATCGACAGTAGTGGGTGGTGAGTGATGGCATGCCAATCGCTCGGCAACAATTGACCACACGTTTTCAATTGGTGACAGATACGGAGAACGTGCTGGCCAGGGTAACAGTCGAACCTGTTCTGTATCAAGGAAGATCAGAACAGTACGGGCAACATGCGGTCGTGCATAATCCTGTTGAAACAAAGCATTATGGAGGCCTCGAAGATAGGGCAGAGCCATGGGCCTTAACACATCGGAAATGTAACTGTTGCTGTTCAAAGTGCCGATGATGCGAAGAAAAGGTGATCGAGACGTGTTTCCAATGGCACCCCATACCATCACTCCAGTAGATGGCCCAGTATGGCAATGTCCAATGCAAGCCGGCAATGCGCGTTCTCCACGATGCCTCCAAACACAGATGCGACTATCATGGTCCAGTATACAGAACCGAGATTCATCTGTAAAGATGACATGACGCCATTCCCGCGTCCAGGTTCGTCGCTGATCACACCATTGAAGGCGCTCCTGTCTGTGACGCAGCGTCAATGGTAGCCGAAGCCATGGTCACCATGCAGACAATCCATGCAGCTGCAGACGTCGTCGAACTGTTCGAGCAGAAACATGTTGCCTTGCAAATGACTCCATTTCTCGACTCAGGGTTCGTAAAGTGGCTGTACGATCCCTTGTGTCCATGCGGATAAGATGTCTGTCTTCTCTGCTGTTAGTGATGGGGGATCGCTGAGATCCTGCATGACGTTCCGTATGATTGTCCTGAACTCATCGATTCCATATTCTGCTAACAGTCATGGGGTCTTTACCGACGCGAGCAGCAATATTGCGGTAAGATAAACCACAATCCCGGTAGGCTATAATCCTTCCTCGATCAAAGTCAGACACGTGCTGATAGGCATTTCTTCTTCTTACACGAGGCATTACAACAACTTTCTTTGCCGAAAACAACGTTGAAACGGAAATTGAGTATGGGACTGCTGTCAAATCTCTGGTTTTATACACATTGTAGAAGTCTCTACTGTCGCCTGCTTTGTATGGATGCGCTGATCAGAGCAAGAGTATGGATGATGATATCAGAGCAAGTTCTACGTGTCATTCAAATTTCACGTGTGTGGTGAGCCGCTTTCTTGGTGTAGCAATTTTAATGGCCAGTAGTGTACATTACTTTAATTTTTGTATACGTAATGAAATATACTAACACATTTTCATTTACATAAAACATACAATCTTCTTAAAAATGTAACACGTGTCAAAATTAGTATAATTTTTTTAATATAAATTTCTGTAATAAGCTGTGCCATAAGAATAAAAGTTTTAAGTGAAATCTATATTATTATTAATAAGTTTTGAAGTATTTTTTTCTTTTTTTATGTTAACAGCTAAATATTTTATGTTAAGAAATTTACCTATATCCAGATATCTACTAAAAATAAACAAAATAGGCTAAGTAAATACATTTTTTAATTAATGGCATCAAAACATCATCGACTTCCTTTTTGTGATATCAAAGGCGATTATTTAACGATACAGGTTAACAATACTTTGGCCTTAATCTTTAACTTTCAATCAGAGAACTTAATTTCATGTTTAGCATGTTTAACCACGTGGAGCACTGAGTCTCCCCATGCTTCGAAAATCAACCACCCTGGAGAAACAATTTATCTGTAATCAATCATTACTTCCCTATTCTTCCGTCTAATACACCCCTTTGAATGGGCATTGTTGTTTCTTACACCTGTTTTTTCTTTCTTTATTTAAAACAACCGTTTCGTGGAATTCAGTTCTATCGGGGGTAACTGTGTCAGCATACGACTAGTATTGCGTCTAAATCTCTTCACTAAGCAGCTCAGTTTCATGCTGCGAAGTGTTTTCGCACATTCGTTTGCTAGTTTATTTCTAAACAGTGTTGCACAAACATAAATCAACAGAGTAAAAAAGAGATAGAGCGTTTGAGAACTCTATTAAATGAAATTGATTCTACTACAGAAGATAACTATCAAACCAGTGAGGATGAACCTGCTGAAGAAATATAGGGTTTTAATGTTAGTGATAGTGGATTTGGGCAAAGCAATGAAAGAGTAACGAAGAATCTGAATTTGGTGAAACATACTTGTAACCAAAAGTCATATAGATTGAAATATATATATATATATATATATATATATATATATATATATATATATATATATATATATATATATATATATATATATATATATATATATATATATATATATATATATATATATATATCTTGGAGGTTCTAATAAATGTCCTTAACATTGTAACATATATTAATAATTGAAAGATTGATTGAACTCATATAAAAAGTAGATAAAAATATATAGTATAAGAGATTTTGGTATATAGTATAAGATTTACTGAGTCATGAGAACATTTAACTTTCGAGGCTAACATATTACATTCAAAAATTAAATGTATTATGTAGTTTCGAAAGTTAATTATTCAATTGTCCATTCGAAAACTGTAACTAAACGTAAAAATGGGATTTTTATTTTATTTAGCGAAGTTAATTATAGTAGTTAGTACATGATTACTTAAATTAATTGTCGTAAATAACAATAATTGAATCATTATATATAAATTCAATAAATTTTAAAAGAATATTTAGTCTAATAAAAATAGTGTCTAATGCTTAATTAGAAATTAAACAATACAAAGACATATTTTCAAGACTCAGTTTTTAAATGTATTAATATCTCATAACATATTTTTAAAAAAATTCTGTTTAATGCTTTTTTATAACATGAATTTTTATAAAAGTGTATTGAAACATTGTATTAGATTATCATAATTTTGAATGAAATAGTGTTTATTCATTTTATACATTTTGGTAACAAAATTTTAAAGAAGTCATTTGATAATCCATAAATATGCAGATGTAACAGCATATTATTCTAAAGGTTTCCATACATTAATGAAGTTCGATTCTTCAGTGTTATTTTTAAGCGAAAACAGAACCCATTCTCAAGACAACTCCTGACTTGATTCCGATAATAAGTAGATAAAGAAAACAACTTTTTGTTAAAGTCTTTCAGGAACCTCATTTATCCACATAAGATAGGTCTATTGAATCCATGTTCCCCATTTCAATTGCTTAATTGTAATTCAATAGCAATGGATCGTTATAACGATAGACGGTGTCTCAGAAATGCGATGCAGACTTTAAGGAATTCACCGGGAAAGTAATTAACAAGGAACATTAAATATGGCTCATCTCTACTGGAATAACATACAAAGAAACAGGGAAATTGGTTTAACATGTTGCATATCTCACACACACATGGAAGTGTCTCATTACGGTGATAAATTGAACTGTTCATCTGCGCTGGTGCCAAAGGAGTGCTACTAGAAGTTAAACATCCAGAGTTGGTAATGCGTTTGGTAGAGAATGATGTTATCGATAGTGATAATTTATTCATTTTCCAGCATAGCTTGTGCAAACATAAGCAAAGTATATGATTCGAATTTCATTAAGTAATTGAAATGATATTTATGATTTTTCCAATTGAATTCTTCCTAATGGAGACAAATTAGTATTTTCTATTGAATTATGATTTTTTATGTAATAAGATTATTAATATATACAATATTAACTTGTAATAAATATACAAAAATATGTAACACACACTCGCACACACACATATAACATATATATATATATATATATATATATATATATATATATATATATATATATATATATATATATATATATATATATATATATATATATACAATTACTGAATAATTTGATATTTCACAGTGCTTTAATGAATTTCTGAAAGTTTAATGGCAAAATTTTGAGGGATTTAAGCTTTTTGCGCTTTTGTCTCTTGAATTAAACACAAGGATATATGTATCTGAGGAAGCATGTTCATTATTTTTTTCCTATGATATACTTTTATATGTTTTGGTGGAGAAATTTTTAATGCCTCAGCTATCAGTTAAACTGTAAAATTATTAACAATAACTCAAAATCAATTGTAACTTTTGACTAAATTGGCAGTAAAAATTTGTTACTCTGATTTTTTTATTTATATCTTGGTATTACACAAATTTCCATTTAATAGTATGTCTCCGCTTTCCCATAAATACATTAGCTTCCTGTGAGAAAGAACTTCATACATATTTATTGATTATGAATTTTGTGTTGCTCAATCATGAAACAAATATATTATATATAGTTAATGTTAGGGACCAAGAGAGAAAATAAGGTAACTTTATTATTGGACACAACATTTCTACTAATAAAAAAGCAGTTTAGATATTCTGACAGTATATAGTAATGATTAGGCATATTGTCAAAAATTTGCTGCATTTTATAAGGTTTGAGAAATTTCTTTTTTAAAATGTTCGCAATTAAAATTGTTCATCATATTCAGATATGGTAACAATAACAATTTTAAATATTAAATTTATTATAAAAGTTACAAAATAAACATTCAACAAGAAAATTTATTGTCAAATAAAGTTATAATCGAGAAATGCTAAGAAGTTTATTTGTCACCACAATTTTAATCTTTATAAAAACGCTTTCTTTTACCTTCATATTTTTCACATAGTTAAGGAAACGAGAAAATATATCACTTTTTTTTCCAGTGCATTATCCAAGGCAAAACAAAAGTAAAGCAATAAAGAGGAAACTGTATACTTTTCTCGACTATTCTTTACATAAACTATAAAGTTATTTCTAGTATTATTAAAGTTTCATTCCAATTTTATGTTTTCATTTTAAAGTCTGCTATTTATTGTTTTTAATATTATTATGCAACATATAAATTTGAAATTTATGTTGGTATAAAATTATTTAAAATTATTTTTAACTGCAGGGAATGCCATGTATTTATAAATAACTATTTAAAAATGTATATTTGTCCGAAACAAAAATGCAAAAATTTTTAAAAATAACAAAAAAGCATTGCTAGTAATTTTAGGTTAAGTTATTGCAGGCATTTTGAAACTCTGTGCAAAACACAAATAAATGCTTCGTTTATATATTAATGATGAATTCTCAGTAAATTTACGAAAGCTTGGAATTACGGAGAAAATTATTGTGAAAACATCAATCTATATCTAGTTCAAAAGCTTATAAAATTATCAAGTTTGGTTGCTATAGCTGTAATGTTATTTATTCTACAATGCTCACTGTCCAGAACTTTGTTCGCTTCAAGAAAGGAGGTATGTTTTCCTTTACCCGTTTCTGGGTAACCAAAAAGAGTCGAGAAAATATGCTTGATATGGGGTCCTACTTTCTATATTATTACAGTTTCTTCGCTAATATATATATATATATATATATATATATATATATATATATATATATATATATATATATATATAGTGTGTGTGTGTGTGTGTGTGTGTGTGTGTGTGTGTGTGTGTGTGTGTGTGTGTGTGTGTGTGTGTGTGTGTGTATATATATATATATATATATACGTTTTTTTCAAATTCTGAAAAAAAGTTTTGTAAAAAACGTGTTTCCGGTTTTCTCTCTATGCTACCTTTCGAAATGCTTTCTAATGGGGACAAGAGGAAGTGCTACATGAATATTTAAGAACTTCGTAATTATAAGATTTTTCGAGTTTAACACATGCCATTTGATATTTTCTATGCATTTATAAACTAATTCTTTTTTCTTCTTTTTTCTGCAATTTTTATAATTTTCTAATTAGACTGGTGCGAAAATCTGAAACAACGGGTGTTTTATGCAACAATCCATGAAATATCATTAGAGAGACATGAATTCCAGAAACGAGGAAAAAAACATTTAGTTCTTAAACGATGACGTAGACATAGTTGTGCAAAAATATTTGCAAGACATACAGCATAAAATCAAATAAAAAAAGGTTTTACAAAATAAATAATACCGCTACACATGATTGCCTTTCCAAGTGAAAGATCATCAAGCAGATATCTCTTAATATGAGATAATCCCTTACTGTAATGAGTGTTTCGAACCGTCTCTTAATACTCAATTCCTGATTGCACAAAAGTTCTTGAGGTAAGAGAATCCTTTCCTCAATCAGCATTTAGTTAAGTTGTTGGATATTCCATGGAGAATGTTATCCTTCTTCAAAGTGTTTCCTCTTGTTCTATGTGATTTGAATTACAGACGTACTTTAGTCAATCCATCCGACTGATATCTTCCCTTTCCAGTAGCTGCTGAAAAGCAAGTTTCCAGTGTAGCAGTGTACTGTCATCAATGAAAAGGTGATCTCGTCCAACAGCACCTCCAAACAGATGCTCATGGGGAAGGATCACCTCCTTCCAGTAACAGTTTCTAGTAATAGAAATTTTGCTGGAAACATGGAGTTTATTTTGCCCTTTCAGCATGATGACTCCCCAGATAGCAATTTCTGGACCATGGAAAGTGACCATTACGGTCACTTTTCATGATGTTACTGTAATGAAATAGTGTCCCGACTTTTCTAAAAATCATTTTACGTTGAGAGTCACTTGTGATACTGAAATTACACTTTTCCTTTAAGAAGTCACACCTCCAATGATGAGATGTCCTATTTTTGTGCTACTTGTGCCAATCTAAACATTGGGTCCGATGGATGCGTATATTCACGCATGCTGACGAGTTCTTTTACCTAACCATCTCCGCTATAGCCGATGCTCTACAGACGCATCCAGGTGTCTGTCAGTTGCACTTTAAGTAAGAATTAGGTAAGGACCAACTTGCTTTTTTCAGTCCGATTATGATAAAAACACAAACTTGTTTGTCTGCTGAAACTGACTCCGTTGACGATGGTCTAACTTTCTCTGATATTGCAGGCGTCCTTTGTGACAAGAACGAACTATCAACGATTATTTTCCATGCAGCAATAGTGGTATGAATATTGCCCATTCTGCTGATTCCTCACCTTATAACTTGTCCTACGTGTGCTGGAGAGCTGCGCATTTCACGTCATTTGCATAACTCGATAAGGTACGTCTACCCTAATATTTGCCTAATTTTCTAGCCATTCGTTTTCGGTGTTGCATTTTCAATGTCGGGCAAAGCAGATGTACATCTATGCCCCAAAAAATTGATAGAAATGTGGATATTCAATAAAGAATGTATGAAAATTTGAACAATATCACAAAAAATGATTCTACATGCTGTTAGTGCCTCTGTGATGTTATGGAGCATTTGGAACTGGAGGGAAGTGATACCCTTGATACGTTTATATGCGAATCAGATTTATTACAGAAATAAAATCATGTTAAATCAAATATCTTCATTAAAACTCATTGTACATTTAAACAGGTTTAGTCGTTTCAATCAAGAACCGCACACATCCATAGCTTCCTCCTAGGTGCTCCAATACATTTTAGACCTTTAGCTTATGGAATTCCCCTACATGAGCATTATTGGATATATTTTGGAAGTCATACAATGTATGTCGTTCAGAAAAATCTTCAATAACACTCCCTAATGTGTTTGTGGATTGTGGTACAGCATTCATGGTGTCAATTGTCACAAGACTGTCTTCAAAAATTGATCCGGTCTATGTCGCGTGTTATTGTGACTTCATTTCATAGTGATTATGGGAAAACATGTTAATTAGGCATGCCTGAGTATTTTGGTATTTGAATGCAAATATGAAGACAAATTGTTTAATTCTAATATTTAATTTTTCTCCTCTCTTTTGTAATAAAAACTGTGATATTGAATAAATTTACAAAATTTTTCAAATTATTAAATGTATTCTTGTCATTCCCTCTGTGGTGACTAACTTATTCATAGCAAGTTTTTTTCAGCTGACAGGATACGGAAAAGGTTTAAAAAATATAACATTGGATTTATCTAGAGAGCATGACTACGCGATCCAACTTTTTGTTAATTAATTTTCATTGAAAATTATACTCCGATCAAATACACGTTGTAAACAAATTTATTTTCTCGGTAAAATTTCAGAGAAATATTTTACTGAAACTCTTTAAAACTAATTATCATTGAAAATTTCTCATATCTATCCCTTTTTTTAATTTAAATATCTTTATTTCTCTCGATAGACGCATTTATTTCCCTTTTTTATCTTGAATCTCAGTTTCATTCTGTTACTCTGTGTAAATATGTTATTTTCTTTATTTTCACACTCGAAACTAAAGAAAATGATATATTTTTAAAAATGTCATTATATTTTTTATAATCTTTATGCAATATTTCACCATGCCTCAGGGTTGTTATCAGATAGATATTAAAACACATTGAAGAGATATTCAAATATTCAAATCGGCATTTTCTAACATAAATAGTAATGTATTTTAATGCCCTCCGGTTTTCAGTTTTAATGATTTAAAGTTTAAATGTCGGCTTTTTACTCGAACAAACAAACATAATCTTAACCTGAAAGAAAACTGTCATTTTTATATTTCTAGAATACAACTAGATATTTTCTTCTATTTTGCTATATTTCAAATGAATTAAATTTCTAAAATAATTTATTTTGGAATCTACTGATACTGGGTGTATATCTCTAACAGTTCAACTCTATTAAAATGTTTTCTCTTTAAACTCTGCTTTTAATGAAGTAAATAGAGTGTTCAATCATCAACTTTCATTCATTCTGATGAATTGAAACTAAAAAAAAACATGCAAAGTTGAGACAGTAGGCAAACATAGTATCTAAAGTTTCAAAGCAAGAGGAGATAAATGTATATATTTATACATTCCAGTGGTATTTACAACAGTTTTTATTCCTTAAAGCAAAATATTCAGTGTTTTATGAAATAGGATCAGATGTATAAATGATACATGTAAGAATTAGTGAAATCTTAGCATTGCTTACTGTTATAAAAATAATGCCAATATTTTGTAAACTTTATATATTTGAGGATAACAATAAAGCGGTTTCACTTTAATATGTAATATATATAACATACAGGAGAAAACAATCATTTGAATAAATTTTTGTAGTTTTTGAATTTTTAATATAGCAGTAAAAGAAGCAACAACCGGATCTTATTATGAAATTCCCGGAGCATGTATCGTAGTCAGCAAATGACATAACAATTCATTGTTCAGTACGTAAACAGCATTATATGTGTAAATACCAGATTTCATCGTATATTTTATATTATTTAAATTGGTGTTTTTGGATATAATACAGATTCATAAAAACGATGTTATCAATTTGATCGATAAAGCTAATTTGCATTCACTTCTTTCCCTTTAATAATACCAATTACATGCAATTTTGTTGCAGTTCATCTATGCATAAAAGAAATAACAGTGCCTTGAGGTATCGACATTCATTATGACACAACGCAATATCGGTAAAAATATTTTGTACCTATTTATTCATCTTGATGCATTTTGGAAGATTCTTTTGTATTTATAAGTAAATTGTCTCATTTATTGAAATTTATATTAAAATAATGATTTTTAGTGCTTTATTTTCATTTCAATGGCATTTACAATTATTTTACTTATACTGAAAATAAAAATACAAGAAATTACTTAGTATTTTATTTACCATATGGCGTGTAAGTGAGGTATTTTTGTATTAATATCATTTAAATGTGTAGTTTGTGTACCCAAAAACTGTAAAAAGATTACTATTTTATAGTATATTTTTTAAGTGACTAAAAAATTTAGTTATAAATAGAAAGCAGAGAGAAGTTGAAAATCAGTAAGTATAATGCAATTTTCAATTTCTTTTCCAAATGAATGCTATTTATTATTGATTTTTATTTTAGTAAAACGCAATAGCATTAATACTCAGCAAATTAAAATGTAATTTTGAGAAATATAGGTATACAATTTTACACAAATGTAAGCTTAATACTTCATACATCAACCCTTTATAATTATTATATTAATATGAATTATAATAGTTAACATTATTTAATTATATTGAGTATGGGTGATACACTTAGTCCATGAAATACTAATATTTCACAACGATTTATTTCTTGACAATTTATTAATTTAACTGGAAAAGAAGATATGTGTACTTACTAAATTATTAAAAAAATTAATAAATCATTAGAATTTTTGAAATACTAATATAAAATCTGCAAATAATTAAGTCCAGTAACTAAAATAGCATATGATATATTGCCTAACACAAACAGAATAGTTTTTAGGAGTAAATAAAATAATTTATATTTTTTGTGGACATTATTATCTGACATTATATCAGATATATAACATAATAACAATAATATTAGACATTAATAAACCACAAGATTACTTTAAATTTAGACTAAAATCAGTTGCACGAAAGGCATAGGCCTACACTGACCATATGTGTTTTCTTGACTGAGGGATCTGGGGTGTGAAGTTTTAAGCATAATATTCATTAAAAATATCACATTTAAGTTTCATGAGAAAATTAATTCATCTTTTTGAGTGAAATAACTCTAAAAACCTTTTTTTTAATCATTTACAAATAATCATGAAGGATTTTCATTTACATACCATTGTCTGTTTGGTTGAATTCGCTTAATTATCAGTCCACCCCGATTTCACGAACCAAGCATCTCAAATAAATAATGACTAAATTGCTGTATTTTTGAATTTCCTTATATTCAAACATGAAATGAAGACATTTTTAGTTTTTTGCAAATAGGATTTACATGACAAGTTAATTTTTTTAATCAACTAAAAGCATATTTTAAATTCCATATTTAAGAAATTAAAACAATAATTGTTATTTAAAATGGCACAATAAAATAATAATTATTATAATTAAATTTTACGAGGAATGCATTTTCAATTTTTTGTTTGCTTTTTTCTTAACTTCATATATCTTAATAATTTAAAAATCCTGTAGTGTAGAAAAATTTTATATTTATATTGAAGTACATTTAAAGATTTCATAAATTTAAATCATGGGTAAATAATCTATGATATATTATTTGTAAATACTAAAAAGAAAACTGAATCTGCATAAAAGAACTTCTAACAAAGTTATTCTTTAATATAATATGTAGGTATTTTTTTTAATTTTGTTAAATCTTATAAACATTAAAATATCTATATATATGTTTTATTTAAGAGCATTTATGCACCAAGAATTGAGTCCATAACGTTGTTTTAAATATCAAATATAGTATTAGCATTTTATGACAATAAATTTTAAAAAGAATTTAGGTAATATTTAGATGATAATTAGTAGTTCATGTGGTTATCAAAAATAGATAAATTACAGTAGTATAGACAATATAAACAGAGCTGAAAAAATGGAACAAATATTAATAAACAAATAACACAATTACCATAAAAATAAAAAAAATATTGCACATAGAAAATGATTTTAATTAAAATTCGGATGCTGTCTTTTGAACGTTTTTATAAAAGGATGCAAAATTAAGGAAATGGGCAGTTTTAGCAATTAAGGGGAACAAAAGAAAATTTAATACACTTATTTAACAATTGCTCAACCAGACTTACTGCAAAGAAACTCATTACTTGCTATTGGAGAATTTCCAAATGTTACGAAAATACAAATAAAATTTCGCCATAGTCTAGATAAAAAATATTTTACTGCGATGGAAAATGCCATCTCTTTTGAAATAATTGTGAAATACTGTTACACAGTAACTATGAATATAATAGTTAAATACTCTAACTAGAAACTATTTAAAGTTTCGAAAAAGTGAGAAGAAATAAGTTTAAAATAGTATTCTTTAACTATACAGTATGGAACAAACTACAGTTTAAGAAATTGTGGATTTCTTTCATAAATAGACAGGAATAGAATTACAGAATTACTTGTATACAATGTCTTTAAAATTTAAAGTCAAAAAATTATATATAAATTCAAGTTTTTTCTTGCCAGTGATTTTTCGTAGTTTGGATCTGGAATTCAATTTTAGATACTTATGATGAGCTTGAAGAGTTAAAGCAATTAGATACTATTATGGATAAGTAAATGTTACATGCATTCATCATATTTAATTAATGATATTATTTTTAATTTAGAATCAGAGAAGTAGTTTATCTTTAAATAAAGAAATGTCAGTAACATATGAACTTTTTTTTATTTATTGAATTGTAATATAGAAATCAAATAAATGTTAATTTTTAATTATTTTCATTTTGGAAGAATTCTTTAAGATTAATAACTAAAATAAAAATAAATTATATTTTTTATTTTATTTGATAAGATTAACAATTCATTTGTAATAAGTACATTTAAGCTATTAGATGCATCTTTATTATATTGTAAAAAAATGAATTCAGCTATTAACGCAAATAAATATTTTCGTGTTACACAATTGGAAGCTACTTAACATTTGAGCATGCAATAAATGTATTTCTGTGTTATAAAACATTTTGCTTAACAAAATTATGAAGAAATCATCGTGGAATTCATGGGCATATTTTATACTGATTCATTAAAAAGTTACAACTACGTGACATTATTTATGCATATGTAAAAGAACTTGAAATGTGGCTTCGTGATGGAAAACTGAAATAGAAGAGCTCCGATACTAGCCACTATTTAACAACAGGAGATGAATCTTGCGCTTTCACTTTCTGCTTTCACGTATATCTTGATTAAAGCCTTATACTAGCTGATAACAAATCTTCCATGCTGTATCAAAAATTATGAGAAACCTATTTTTCTGATATAAAAGAAATTTTATGAGGAATTTTTTACTATTTATAATAAGAAAATAGCTATTAAGTTGGGGAATAAGTTCGTAACGTTTTTACCAAAGGTTTTTATTTAAGCAAAAAACACTAATTATATCAATAAGTTAATCAATTATATCAATACATATTCGCCGTTGCTGTTTACAACCTCTTCCCCCCTCTCGACAATTTGTTGATGCCATTCCGCCAAAAATCGCTTGGTCTGGTGTCAAAGCAGTTATTGAGTCAGTTTTTGAGGACTTCTTGGTGAACTGTGGGAAATGCTCGAAAAGAATGCTACAGTCAGCTAGGAGCTCTACATTGCCCAGCTACTCTGCGTGAATGAGACTATTCGACTGAAAAGACCTGATCGAAATGGTCAAACCATTCTCCTTCATGACAACGTCAGCCCCTTTGTTGCACAAGGCATCAAAGCCGCAGTCCAAGAGCTTGAATGGGAGGTCCTTCAACATCCACTGTATTCTCCGGAACTTGCACCGACTGATTACCATCTTTTCAGCTCCTTGTCAAACCATATGAAAGGTGTTACCTTCGATAACAAAGATGTCCTTAAAAACTGGCTCAACAACTTCCTTGACATCAGACCAGGCCATTTTTGGCGGAACCGCATCAACAAATTGGTCGAAAGGTGGGAAGAGGTTGTAAACAGCAACGGCGAATATATAATTGAATAGCTTATTGATATAATAATTTTTTTTGTTTAAATAAACGTCTTTGGTAAAAACGCCATGAACTTATTCTCCAACCTAATAATAAGAATGAGAATACACTATGCGCAATTTGATTTATTATCCACAATTATAATTGGAAAATATAGAAATGGGCCAAATGAAGCACTTACTTTATAGTTCAAAATCCCTCTTTACAGCTACTTAATTTGTCCACATTCTTCACAATGGTATTTCTGCTAAAACTTTCTAATGCAAAAGAATATTAAAAATACAGCTTAACCAAATTAAGCAAAATGTGTATAATCTCACCACTGTTACAAGAATTACTGTACAAACATTAATCATACTTTGTTTATACGAGTCCTTACATATGAGATAATTGATTTACGAAGAAGCTTTGAAGCAAGCTACTGTTGCAAAAAGGCTGTATATTTTTCAAATAAATGAATAATAAATGTTGCAGTCAAGCCGCAAAACACCACCTTTTTATTTTAAACAATGTGGAAGATTTTTTTTTATAAAATTCATCTTTAAATGAATCGAATCATTAAACATAATTTGCTACAGCCATGCTTATATGACATAGGTGATGCAATTTATTACAAAAGGAATTGTAGTAAAATGTATTCTACTTTACCTTTCCTTATCAACAGAAAACTTATTTTTGCAGTACATGTTATATAAATAGAGAGTTATATAAATAAAGAGCAGTGAAGTACTTTATTCTTTACTATTGGAGAAAATATAAAGACATATTTTCTTCACAAAAAAAATTGCTTACATTGGCCATAAATATACTGTTCTTTCTGATATTTCCAACGTAGTTTTTCCTTTAAAAGGGACTCCACATCTTTGGTTAGTTTCAATAACCTTTCTCATTTAAATAGCCCATAGCTCTAGTAAATTTTAATACAATCACTCAGATAAGATTTCAATGAATCTTAGTGAACTGAAGAAATGTTTTCGAATCTCATGTACATCCTAATCAAAATATTAATCGCTCAAGTAAATAAAAGTTTCCAATTAAGAAGTCATGAAATTCTTAGCAATTATTTTTGTAGGAATTTCTCTAAGACTAATTATTGTTTCTGTATAGAAAATTTACCTGATGACCATCTTTACTGCCTATTACTCAGGCACATGCGACTAGATATCAAGTGCAACAAAAATTATTAAACTACCTGCCATACAGTTTGCAAAATTGCTGAGTTCTGTAAAATTATGCGTGAAGATAAATATGAATAAAACGCGTATAATATCTTAAACACAATTTTTCTATAAATAATTAGGAACTAACTATTCATACAGATTACATATTCTATTTTTGTATTTAATTTATTTATTTTAATAAAATATGGATAATTTTACATTTATGTTTTATGCATATTTCTGGTAACTAACAATTGTCACTTTCAAAAGAGGTAAATGCTTAAGAAAGTCAATTAAAAACCTTAGATTTGTGAAATATCAGTAAACATAATTTTAATATAATCTGTATTTATACTTTAATGTATCTCCTGGCAAATTTAAATACATTTAAAAAAATTCCCACGTATTAATATCTGATAAAATAGTTCAAAATACTTCACTCAAATGTTTAAGTGAACCTAAGTAGCAGCAATAAATAATTTCTTGAAATTTTATTTTTAAATTGAACGCCTCAATTTATAAAATAATCATATATTTAATATTCAGAGTTCGAAACGAAATTCTGCTTTCTTAAAAGAATTTAGTAACTATTTTTGCAAATATGTCAATAAAAATAAATCAAGGGATTTAATTTTAATTTCACATATATTACAAATAGAGAATGTTAATATATGCAATATTTGTATGCAGTATGTTAGGAATATGGATATTATATCTGAGAATTGTTTTCAAAGGATTAAATGATTACTATACTAATTGCACTTTTGTATTTTTTTCATTAAAAGCTTATTTTCATGATTGATGTTTAGCCAACAAAATTGTGGATTCCATAGCAAAAATAGATTGCTTGTGTGGATTTCAATTTTATATAAGCAGTGTACATCACGCATTTATTCAAAAATCTTTTTTCCCTGCACGTACGTCATTTGTCAAGATCTTACTTTAGAAAAATAGAAGTTAAGTGCTTTAACCCAAATAAGTCTCATAAAATTTATATCCATAAAACTGATTTATTAAATTCTGAGAAAATATTCAGATATAAGCATACAAAAAATGTTTTTTTTTTTTTCCAGCAAATTGCTACATGTTTGATATTTACTATATTTACACAGAAATACATGTAAATAGCTTTGTGTGTCATTAAAAATACATCATTAGATAAGTAATAGGTTTAGAAGACAATATAAATAATATCATATATGATTTTTTTAAATAAAAGAAATTATTTTAATTAAAATATATTTTAAGCCTATTTTGCTTTAAATTGGAAATTTAAAAAGTTTTAATTACTAACATACCTACATATATACATGCATAAATGCGTGTATACATAAAATGATAGTAAAATCAAATTTCATGTATTTTAGAATAAGGAATCTTTTGTGACTTAAATTAAGAATAAAGTGTACATTATTTAAGTATTGCCAGAATTCTCACCATGTCTAAAAACAAACTCTTTCAAAGACTGTATATGATTTGAATTATTTTTTGCTATACGCAATATATAACTAATAACTATATTTTATTACTGCTTATTCATTATTTACATTTCCCCAATTTTTAGCAAAATAAAGGCATATAGTTTAATGAAAGCAATTACTTATTCATTTACAAATATTAGCTTAACGAATATAAAATTTGCAGCCAAATTATTGCATGCATTTAATGTAAGGTAATTTATACTCGTAACTTGAAACTTGAGTGCAAGATTTTAATCATCAACATTTACAAAATTTAATTGTTTCACTAAATGTTTATTCACATAATTTTATTTATCAAAATCCATTTACACACATTAACTGATTAAGAGAAAATATTTCACTCATCTTCTCAGCAATTTTAGAAACATTTCAAAATTTCTGAGGTTTGAGAAGACTTTCAAACCATGACTAAAGAAGTAAAAATTGAAAATTAATTAAACGAAAAAGTTAAAATTAACTCATTAGATTCTTGCTTAATGCCTACAGACACTAGGAAAAATTAACACATTATAAATCTCAATAACATTCCTTTGAAGCACAAAATACTGTGTAAATTTCTTTCATTTATGAAGAAAATTCATTTACTTTCATTTAAGTTTGGTAAATACTTTTTGCAGTCTGTTTAATTGAAAACGAAAAAAAATTTCCAGAGTTTTTTTTAAAGATATTAGAATTATTTTCTTGCGTGATTAACCGTTGGTTGAAAATAATTATTTAAAAATTATTTTTAAATTTATTTTTTTAAACGAACTGTTTAAATTTACTTCTGAAACTGCACCAGCTGCGTAATTTCAGGAACATAAATTACACTACATCTTGATAGAAATTATTTATACAAAAATAAGATTACATGGATTCTAAATGGAATAAACATGAACAAAAATGTAACAATGGATTAAATCTCATTATTTTTCAACAATTTTTAAGCACTAATATTAATTTTGAAAATATTTTAATACTATAATCACAAGCACTTAATTTTAAATTTATTGAATAATGATTTTTATTAACCTTTATGTGGGAATTATAATAAAAAGAGAAATTAGTTTTATTATATTAGTAAAATTGAAAAATCAATAAGGATAAAAAAATTTATTTCGTGCTTGTATGAATAATATTTATTTTTCTTATTTTTGAATTTATTTCTCACATTTGACATCGAGATCTTTTTTTTTTTTTAATAAAATAAATAATATTCGAAACAAAATTATTTGGGTACAGTCAAGGAACAGCTTTTTTAAAATATATTTTTAATCAAATTTTTTTATGCTAGATTTCTTATTTCTTTGCCTAGTCTTTTTCTTGTGCAAATAAAGTAAAATTCTTCTAGCAAGCTTCTTAACGTTACATTACTCAAACCATTTAGTTTTGTTTAAAAGAGATTTCATTCTATATGCTTCGATAGAATGCGGCTTTCAACCTTAATGGAGTAGGAGTTATTTCTACTAGTTTGATCATCTGCATGACTAATTCATGCAATTTGCATTATTAATTCATGCATTGCAGCATCACATGATTAATTCATAGAGGCTAAGAGGAAAGAATAATGTGTTACTAATTAACGTGATGTCTGCATCTTTAAAGCCTTTCTCTAAAGCTTTTACAATTCATATAACTCTTTGTTTACAATTTTAAATTTATTTAAAACATGATGCTCGTTATATAAGCTCTAATTTTAACTTAAAAATAATGTAATTCATGTTAAATAAAGTTATTTATTCCAATCTATGAATAACATACTGTTCATTTTTTTTCAGATTGGAAAATAATATGCATTATGTCATTTTACTGAGTGAAGGAAATGTAAGCTTTATAGAAAAAGTGCAAAACATATTATAACTGAACTTCATTATTTAGATCAGATGTTTATTATTATTTTTACAACCGTTCTCCTTTCATTATATTTAATATGTGAAATACATTAAATTAAATTAATATTATTCTACTTGTGTTTTCAAAGATGTAGTGTGAAACAGATTTTAACTTTCTAATTGTTTATGTAAATTAAATAAGAAAGTTTAACTTTTTAACAATATTTTCAATAATATTAATGGGAAAATTATGATTAGTTTCTAAAAATACATTTGATCAATGAAGACAAAGAATAATCTTTGGTTTTATAAAGTACAGAAACGTTTCAATGATTTTCTATAACATAATTCTAAAATAGTTAAGATATTGTAGAGAAAATCTTAAATCTTTTCTTGTTTTCTGCTGAGTCATAATGATTTGTAAGTTTAAATAATGTTTCAAAATCCTTAATCCTTACACTGAATCTTCACCTTAAGTAGAAAAGAATTATTATTTGTAATAAATGATATAGGTACAAATTTCTTTGTTTCAATAAATAGATTTAAAAAAAATTATGTATCTGTCAAAATTCACAAAAATATCATGAAGCACATTTAATTGGAATAATTCAAAAAGTCAAACAGGATTCTTCACATACTTTGTTCCATGGAATCTGTTATTAACTTCAAGGTTAAAGTATAAAAACAGCAATCCCCCTAATAAATATTTAATATTATTGTCCTATAAGTAATAATACGGTGAAATGGTAAACTGACAAAATTAAAAGTGGGATACATTTTTAGGCCAAAATAACAATCAGAAACTCTCAAATCTTAATTGAAAATTTCACAGATTATTGAATAATCACATTAGTAGTCATCAAATAAGATTACATATAAAAACGATATTTTTTCAAAAGCTAGACACAACAAAAATTCTAAATCTGGAGAGAGGAATGAACTATAGTTGAACTAATGTTAAGTATAAAGTTGTGTCCAAAACTAGATATAATCTTTGGGCAGCCCAACATTTGAAAATATTACAATATTATTTCCGATTGAATAATGTAAAAACTTTGATCCCACAAATTTGTTGAAGGGCAGGATTGAAATACACATAATGTTTTCAAAAGAATATAAAGAGCAGCGAAAAATAGGTGCAAAATTTTTGGATCTTGTACATTTCTCTTAATAATCTTACTATTTTTAGTTCTATTTAATTGGGAAGAATATATATGGTCTCATCATAGGATGAATATAACCTATTCTTTCCATCTTATTCCAATAATTTAGAACACTTAGTGTTCAACCACACATCTAAAAAGATACATTACTGTTAATTTTTCCAAAGGTACTTAAAAATTGTTGGAAGTGCAGTGAAAGGTTTTAGAAACTTCATCACAGTTATTCAATGTACTGATTTTTACTTTACTGTTTTTTAAAACATAAAGATTTGGTATTCAAAATGTATGCACACTGACTTCTACAAGTCATACTATTAAAATGTAGATTATTTTCAAAAGTATTTATTTTATTTTTTTTTATTTTTTCCTCTAAATATTGTTCATGAACTTAAGATAAAAATTTGTTATTCATCCAAAGTATAATAAAACTAAAAAATATTAAATCCTTATGTTATATGTTTTTCTTTCTTTTACCTGTGTATATATAATTATTTTATCACCATCTTCAAAATTGAAATGTTTTCCTACCTACATAAGAAAAATTATTTTCTAGTTTTTTTTTTAATTGTTTTAGTTTTAAAGAAAACAATCCACGATATTTTGCGAAAAAAATTAATTATTGAATATTATGTTAAAAAACTATAATTATTGAAACACGAATTATTTTACTTTTTTTACGATTTTTTATTATTATCCCAAACCTACAAAAAGTTTATTAAATATTTTAAATTTTAATTTAAAATACAGAAATGTTACAATCGAATATTTTCCTTTCTATATAATTAATTTAATCAAATAACTTATTTTTTTATAAATTAATTTCTCATAATCATTTTACATTTCATTTTCTAGTTAAACGTTTAACTTCTGCACAAAAATATTCCCTCCCATTTATTAATTGCTGTTAACTTATGAGTATTCTCTTTCCGATTAAGAATCTTAAATCTTAACAATGTTTCTCTTAAAACAACATCAGATTAATTATTTTATAGATTTTACTAGAAATACCTGCAAAAATAAAACCATTTATTGAAGGAAAATTATTTTAATTTTATTGAGCCTGAAGCAAAGGCTCATTACTTTCCCTTCCGCTTTCATTTTAAAAGATTATCTTAATTGTGCTTGCATTTATTTTCTCCCATTGGGAGTCTTTCATTCAATTTGATAATCTTTGTGTCAATAAAAGAAAGAATGCAAAACATTAGTGAATTAAACTTTGTGTTTTAATATAGATATTTCGTAGTATTTTGAAACTATCATCTAAATTTATACAATTTATTATAAAATATAACATAAATGCTTTACTATCATTCTAGTAATATTTTTGAAGAATCAATTTATAATCAAAATTCATATTTTAGAAAGATTTTAAGAAAAAAAACTGCAATATAGTACGCATATATAATTTATTAATAGGATGGAACAGGAGAAATGGAATAAATAAATATATGTATATATATACAAACATTATGTATTTGAAGCTGTTGAGTAATCTTTCGCAAATAAATTTCGAATATTCTATACCTTAAAAGAATTAAAAATACCTAATATACCAAAATAAAAATATTTTCCATCAATAAATTTAAACTAGATAAATTTTGTATTTGTTAATTAAAAAAAATAAAAAAATCTAGCATATATGAATAATGACTGAAAAGGGTTAACTAAACATTACAAAGATATAATTAAAATGATGTTTTGGCAATTTATTTTGCACATTAGCCAAATGTTGTAAGGAAATATAGAAAGAGCAAATGATATTAAAATAGAATATATCGAATGTTAAAACAAAGTTCACTTGATGTAATAATTCAGTTACTCAAAAAATACTTAAAAAACAGTTATTATTTATTTCGAATATAATGTAACTGCATATTTCTCACTAAATTTTATAATTTCCTTTATTAATTTTTCACAGAAAATTATATTTTATTAAAATTTCTTGTCAGAGGTCATGAATAAAACATGGGTCATAATAGACATTAAATATATTATAAAAGCAAATTTTTACCGCTTTTATAATTTCTATATTATATTTTTTTCCTCGATTTTGATATAAAATTCGAATTTCTGTAATTCGAACAAGTTAAAATACTTTAGATATCTCTAAAAATCAGTTTACTTTGTTAAGAGATGTGAAAAGAGCAATATAAATAAAACATGCCCAATATAAGAAATTATCACTAATCTTTCTAAATAGGCAATAATCTCTATTAAATTGCTTTTTTTAATTTCTCAGATTTATTGCTTCATTTTGAAATTCTTTAATAAGTGTTTTAAATGTTACGAAATTTAGTATAGTGAATCCTAAACCTTTCAAGCTCATCACTAAGCTCCAGTTTGTTTCCTGTAGTGGCTTTTGAGTTTTTACAACAAATAATGGACTTATATCGGTTATGAATCATAAAATTGAGTTTTTCTTTTGTTGAGTTTCACAAATGAAAATTACTGTAAGTTTCATAATTATTCGATCATTTAATTACTCTTTTTTCTCATAAAATTTGTTTTGTGTGGAGTTTTCTTATATTTTATGTATCCAAAGCCTGTAATACAGAAAGTAAATCATTTTTTAAACTATGCTACATATTGGAATTAAATACAAAGACATACTTTTATAACGTCACCATTCCCTCTTCAAGGATTAATCCTGCTGTCAGATATAGGCATGTCCAAATATGTTACACAAAATTTTAAGAATCTTTAAGTAACTTTTAAAATGCTAACAAAAATGGTTATAATTTGTCTAAACATATGTGAGCACTAATTCTATAATTTTAATGGTCTTTTTATTAAAGCTATCTTATTTTTTTCGATCTTAATTTAATTAAAATTATTGGAAAATGCTTAAGCGCTTACACATGTAATAATTATTCATAGAATATAAAACGTAGTAAAACATAATATAAATAAAAATATAATTGACAACAAAAACAGTTAATGAATTTTAAATTAAATATCTTATTTATAAAAGCATTTGAAAAAAAATATTGAATTATAGGTTTTTTTTTATTTTTAGACAAAAGATTTGTTCTTTTTTGTACATAAATATCATATTTGAATACTTTCTAATTGTATTAAACTTTAAAACAGATTATTTAAATACAAATAAATTATCTTTCATATCTGCAGTTTTCAAAAAATATTTTTATTAAGACAATTTATTACTGCGTTTATATTTTACAATTATATTTATTTTATTGTATTTAATAAAATAAATGTAATCTCAAAATATGTTTAAATTTTTATGGTAGAGATTCTCCTTTGAGGATTGAAAGAAACTCATAGATGCTCTGACATAGAAATTTAGAAATTCTTAAATTTGTAACATTTATCTTTTAAAGGTTTTATTTCAAAAATGTGTATAGCTTACCCATTGGAAATTTTAAAGGATTAATAATTACATAGATGAAATTTTTGTTTTTCCTGTTACCATTTTTAAATACCGAAAAAGCGTGAATAAAACCTGATGAGGACAACTTTTCTATTCACCATAAGTGATTTATTTTCTTCATATTTCATTGAAAACTGTATATTTATTTTTTTCTGAGTTTTTTTTCATGTTGATACTCACAAGGGTGGGATTAAGTCTCTTTCTCTGTGCTTATTCGAAGATTTATCATTTTATTCTCTGTGGATGTATTGGGAGAAACTATTAATATAAATTACTGGCCAACAAGCAATTCATTAATCTTTATTGTGTATAGTGGTATATACAAATTAATGTATGATTTAAATTTTCTTGTTAAGGTTATTTTTACTTAAAGGAATATACTTGTAACAATTAAGAACATAGTTCATTTAAAGAAACGTATTTTAAGAACATTGGTTTTGCAAAGGAAAAAAATGGATTACTTTAACACTTAATTGTTTTAATTTAATTCCATTATATTATTTTTTTAAAATTATTTGAAAGAAAAATTTCAATCGATCAATCAGTTCAGCTAATTATTTAAAAACCACAATAGCTAGTTACTAATAGTTAAAAGACACTTTGTCTTCATTATTATAATTAGAGCCTTGTGTAAAAGGAGGCTTTAGAGGTTAATAGACTTGCTTTTTCATTTTTAAATATGTTGTCGTTTTTCTGCCATTTTAGTAGCTAATGCGATATCTTGATTCGAGGTTTTTATGCCTAGTACTAGAGGCTTTAATTCCAAGAAAAATGAAGAAATATTCGCCAGTTTTGTAATTCTTTTCGTTTCTAAATATCACTCCCAGATATTTTCTTAAGATTTCATTTTATGTCTCCATTAAAAGTTTATGGAGAAACTCTGGCATAAAACTGTAGTGTGTAATTACTTTCTTTGTTTCATATAAAAGCTACATACTAGAGGTTGGATTTTATTACATTTAATATAAATAAAAAATATGTTCTGTAATAAAAGCATTCAGAAATAATAAGTATAGTTTTCACTTAATTATCATGAATAGATGTCTTCATTATTTAATTTTAATAGTTTAAGAAACGTAATTTAGATGAATTTTACAGCTAAAATGGGAAAAAAAATTCTTTTGAGATAAATTTGTGACAAACTTAGCTTTCATTGTTAAAATTTAAAGCACCAGACAAAGTATAGATTGTTTGTTGTACGCCATAGTTTCAGATATTTAAATGTGCATAAACTTACAATTAATCATGTATGATTTATTTGCGTGTTAATTTTCAGTGAGGATAGAATAATTTTTATTGATAGTAGCTGCTTCTTTTTTAGGAAGTATTTTTAAGGTATAAATATTTTAGTAATTACAAGATGCATATCCTAATAAGATATTTTTTATTAAATGTGTGCATAATGGCAACACCAAACTATCATAAGAAATATTGAAATCATTATTTGAATCTGAACCATAAATTTTCTTAGACAAAAACTACTTTTCATCTTCATCTATCATGAAAAAAATATTCTTAAAAATATTAATATAAGCTGTATATTTGTAAATATTAATGTTTCTGTTTCATTGTTCTTACTTTTGTTTGTTTTTATGCATAAGGTTTAGGTTTAGTATACCTCAATTATTCGTAAATTATGTATACAAACATATTAATATTTTAATAATCTCTTGAATAGCTTTTTTTTCAATTTTATGTTTTTACTTGCGCAAATGGTTTAATTAAAAAGAATGTGAAATCATACAAAATTACTACTTATTCTTTCTTTGTGTAAATTGATCTTCATTGTAATATATGATTTCTTTTATTATTTTTAAATATATAATAGAACTTATGGTGTATATATTTGAACGAAAATTCATTTCACTAATTTTTAACTATACACAAAGAGAATATTACTGAACTTATGCAATATATATTAGAACGAAGATTATTTTTACTAATTACACACAAACAGCTTTGTCATTTGCGTAAATTTCTTAAAACAAGTAAAATAGGATTTTATGAAATAATGTAAGAACAATTGTCTTGAAAATTTTAAAATTTCTGTTCATTGTATTTCAATGATTTATGTTTAAACTGCATAAATCTATGAAATTGAAAGAAACTGATACTTGCACATAATTTAACACAAACTTCACACATTCAGGGCAAATATGCATGCAAATCATTAAAAAATCTGAGTGAGCTTTTGTAAACAATTTTTAATAGATTAGTCTGTCTTTTGGGTTCATTCGGAACTAAATGCTTTAATTCTAATGAAATGTTTAATAAATTAGTATATTCTTTGTTCTTATGTTTTAAGTCTTTAAGTATATTATCATTAAAATTTGTAAACAAAACTTTTCAAAGTAATATGCTTTAAATCTAAATTATCACTTAAATTTTTGCATGAATATTTATAGTAGGCTTTGTAACGTTAAATTTTTGAAGTTATCTAATAAGCAAAAAGCTGTCTGATAACGTAAAATCAGACGTGAAAATGGAGAGAATACTCCCGATGTAAAAAGTTATAGTATTTTTACAAATAATCTATTTTTAATACGAGTTTTCTTCACCGTACAGATTTTCTGTTGCTGTTATTTAAACAGTTAAATCTTAAAAAATAGTGAAATTTAAAATCGCAAATATTATTTCTTTCAAAATATTGTAATAACAAACTCTCTAAACTGAAACTAATAAGTGACATTTTTTTCCCTTCATAAATTCAGCTGAGTTTTTGTTGGGTCGATACTAATATAATAGTGACTGATACTAGAAGAATTAAGGTTTAAATTATTGAATTAAACTATAACAAGATATTTATAGAAAAAATACTCCTTTGAGATAAATTTGTGACAAATTTAGCTTTCATTATTAAAATTTAAAGCACCAGACACAAAGTATAGATTGTTTGTTGTACGCTATAGTTTCAGATATTTAAATGTGTATAAACTTACAATTAATCATGTATGATTTATTTGCTCATCGTAGATACTAATATAATAGTGACTGATACTAGAAAAATTAAGGTTTAAATTATTGAATTAAACTATAACAAGATATTTATAAAAAAATATAAAATGTCCCTTTAATAGTAAATAATAAATTGAAGGCCAAAAGATTTCGCAAGGGAGAATTTGTTACAAATTCTACGTGAAAGAATCTGTATTTGTGTTTGTTATATTGAAGTAATATTTGTAACATAGACTAAACAATAATGCATATATTGATCAGCAAGTACTTTAATTAATTTAGATGAATAAGTTTTCTATATTCCCACCCATTCAAGTATGCCGATTTATATAAGTGTAAAGGGAAACCTCATAGACGTTCAGGAATTCGAAAGGTTTCCACGCGTTATTATATCAACACACAGAAAATTTTAAATGTATTTCAAGTTAAATAATACTTTGCTATATTAACACAAGCACTTTTTGGTTTGATTTGGTTTGAAGTGTGTGTATCACTATTAATGTAACTTCATCATGAAAATATTCATTGCAGATTTTATTAATTCAGACAATTTTGAAAAGAAAAGCATTAAATAACTGATAAATTACTAAATTACTTTAACTTATTATAAAATATTTTCAATATAAAGTATATTATATGTAAAGTCATAGTAAGCGAATTATTATTTTCCCGCTTAAAAGAAATTTGCTTGTAAGAAAAATTCATATATTTTCAGTTACTATTGCTTTAGAAAAAAATATGTAACTTCCTAACACAAAGATTTTAGATATCACTTAATTCAATGATTTTAATTCTTTTGTTTCCAAATTTTGATTTTAATATTTTATTTACCTTTGAATATAACTAAACTATATATAAACTCAATCAATTTTAAAATAGATATTTTAAAAATATTTTGCAGTATATGCGCATCGAGAAATAAAATCTAACTTTGTAAATTATATAATGACCAGAATTATTGAGTTTCTTACTAAATTACTTATTGTCTTATCTCAGAGAATGTATTAATATCTATGTCTTGAAACTGTGTAAAACTTATTGCATCTAATACTATATAATTTTTAACCTTTTGCATAGTAAATATATTACCTGAAACATTATATTTGAAAATCTGCATAAGATGATCAATCATAATTTTATTCTAAGCTAAACATGTCCATGTTACTTGAAGGGGGCCATATCAAATTTCTCTATTTTCATCACTGTAATTTTAATATTTCACACAAGTATGTTATATTATTTATTTTATTTTTAATATCAAAGAATTGAGGGAAAACATCAAAGATTCAATATTAAAAAATACAGAACCTTGATGAAATTTTATGAAGTGTTTCATAGTTTATATATTTTTATTTCATTCACAATATTTTCAACTTTTATTTTTTTATGAAATTTAATTTTATTATATAATAAGATTTTTAATGAAATATTTTATTATCACCATTTTCTTTATTTTCAAAAGTCATCAGTATCATTACAAACAAATTACCCACAACAGTCAGGGAAGCACTATATGAAATGTCATTAACAATCTACCGCAGATGTAATACATTGATTTTCAACGATAATGAATTGAGGTAGCATATGCTGCCATACTTTTCTATTCGTATGACACAATTTTGTTTGTTTACATAACTTTATGTTATAACTTTGTTTTTAGTTTTAAAATAATTTATGATGGTAAATTTTATCAAGGTATTTAAATTCTGAATTTTCTTACAGTATTTAAACATAATACATATTTTTATATATATTTCACTCTTCTGCAATTTTTTTGCAAAATATACGGAACTTATTTAAATGTAAGAGTCATTTATAAATTATGGAATAAGATATTGATTATAATATATTCATACTGTATGCTATGTGTTCTTAATATATTCATACTGTATGGAAACTTTAGGGTACTTTTATTTAAAAGTTATATGATAAGTTAATCTCTATCCGAATACAGCACGTAGTTTGTGCATTCTTATAATGAGAAATTCCGAAAAGTTCTCCAAAATTTAAAATAAAATGAACTGTGTAAACAAAACAGAAGTAAATCAGAAAATGGAATTTTTTCAACGTAAATAATATATTTCCGGTTAAAATCCTTTTAATTAAACTGCTAATTACATACACTTAAACACTACTCTAAATACTGCTTTTTTATCCCATTCGTTCTGTGAAATGGAACATTAATTATCCCCCTAAAAAATCTCAACAGTCATGTTATATAGAGAGCGATTTGCTTTACTAAGGTCAGTGGCTCAGAAACGTTTCATGGCAAATTTTGCAGTTACTCTTTTCAAAAATAAAGATGAATTCAATATTATTCTCCCAATTTATTCCCTATTTGGCACCACGAATGGTATGATAAGGTTCTGGCAACGAGAACGAAGACTGCCACCACCATCCTGATGATGTCACCTAAAAATCTCCCGTAATCTTACCAGAGCCACTCACAGAGAGAATAATACGTCCCAGGTTCCCAATTTCAAGCACCCCAATGAACACGAAAAATAGAATATTTTGCCCCAAATGAGCTTTTGTCCCAGGCATCGAATGTCTCACAGTGGTTCATAACTCAGAGGTGACGTCAGCCACCCATTATCACTGTTCTGTTGCTTTTCCCGTGCCTCTTATATATACCCCTTAACTTTAGTCTTAAACTATATTTTTAAAGGAAAGTATATAATTTTCTTAACATGCATGATGAAGGAAACTGACTTTCTTGTTGATATTTATATCCTACTTTTATGGGAATATTATTCAATTTTATGTAATTATAAATAAGTAACATTACAGTAATTACTAGTAAAGAATGTCCTTTTATATTCATTATGATAAAAATAATACTAGTTATAATTTAAATGAATGTTTTAAGGAATGAAATATAAACACACTAATTAAACGTTAACTTATAAAAAGTTTAAGGTTATTTCAAATGATTAACAATTTTCAATTTATGACAAATTCTGTTATTCTAATGCAATTAAATCATACCTTATTATATAAAAAGGTATATATATATATATATATATATATATATATATATATATATATATATATATATATATATATATATATATATATATATATATATATATATATATATATATATATATATATATATATATATATATATATATATATATATATATATATATATATATATATATATATATATATATATATATATATATATATATATATATATATATATATATATATATATATATATTAGAACAGCACTTCTTTAAATATGACTTCGAATTTTCCATTTTAATTTCTAACAACTCATGTGTAATAAATATTAAATAGAAAAGTCGATGTACAATGTAATTTTTCACTATTTAAATAATTCAATTAATTAATTTACTTAAAATAATTCTTGAGCTCATATTTTTTATTGATTAAGGTCATGACTTATTGCAACAAATTCCATATTTTTATATATTTGACAGCAATTATATCGTTATTTTTCACCATTTCATTTTACAATTTGGATAAAATGAGTAAACTTATCATGTTTCATTGTCATTATCATGTTTTTAGTTTAGAATTAGCGCAAAACATTTGCCTTCCTTTAGCATTTTTATTCATCATCATATTCACGTAAAAATCATCATCCACATATTCGTGTAAAAGTAAATAGCTTATGCAGATTCTAAACATTCAGAATTCCCATTTTTTTACATTTGTGAAATTTTCACATAGACAATGAACCACACTATAATCAAATTAAAGGAAACTGGAGACATATATTAGAAAAATGTCTATTCTATGAACACAAAATTCTAAATTCTAATTGGCAATAAATAGAAAACCTTATTGAAATGTATTTAATCAATAAATTATCAAAAAACCTATGAAGCAGGATATATAACTATAATATGTGTAAATTAGGTGTGGAACTTTTGGTTTAAGATTTTTAATATTTGTTATTTCTTTAAAATAATTATAATTATTAAAAAGTTTTCCATTCAACATCATGGAATGCCCGTGTTAAAAATAAGAAGTTTTTGACAGTAATCGAAATTAAATTTTGATAAATGTTATTGAGAAATTATTATCATTAAAAGAGTTATATAATTTATATGTAATAGATTTGTGTATTACATGTGTTGATTGTGTTCAGTGTGCATTCAGAACACAATGACATAAAATATTTATGGAAAAGATTAAATTTCAGACTCAACAAAATTCTTAACAAATAGAAAAAGAGTCTGCAATTTATTCTTTTTAAACAACATGGGAATCAATATTATACATGGATTCCTTCAAAGTTGTGTTTAATATTTTATGTTATTTTTGTTCCAGATAATTGATTTGTATTAATACAAAATATGAATTTTATAAATAAATACCGATAATTGATGCATGAATTTAATGTGAAATCAAAATCCTGAGGATATTTAATCATTATTTTAATACGAATATGTGTTTTGTACTTCTTGTTAGCATGAAAGGGAATGATTTCATACAAATTTTGTACGAAAAAACTTATTACAAAAAGGATATCATTATCAAAAAATTATTGACGAAATCTCAGTATTTTTATTGATGCATAATTATGAATATAATAATGTACAAGACAGTTTTAGTGAAATGTAACTAATATATTTCCAAAATATATAGATTTCATTCTGAACTGAAACTAAAATGGATACTACAAAACAAATTATTTATAACCAAAAGTAAACTGAAATGTCAACAAAATAAGAAATTCTTTTTTCAATCAAAGTAAAATGTGGTAATTTGAGACTGAGAATGCTTTAGGAATATACCATTTTATAATTTCAGAGTTTAAAGTTATAATTTTTAATAAGAATGGAAAGAGCGATAGCTAAAATGTATAATAAAATATATAGATTTATTGGAAAAAATTTAAATTTTATATAAGTAATATGTCTTAATTCCGCTTTTACGATTATTGAGCAGTTGCATCATATGAGAAAATCTTCTTTTATACTTATCCTAGAAAATATATAAAAAATTTCATTAATGCTGCGATTTTATAACAAAACTTCCAATTTAAACTTTCTTTAACTGGCTGAAGAGTAAACAAGATTGTACTTCTATATATTTACTCTAAGCATATGGTATTTACATAATAATTTTTTTTTTGCCTAACTACCATAAAAGTTATATTTGATTTCAGTAATATGTATATTTATCAGACAGTTAAAAAATTAATTATTTGAATGCAAATTGAAAGATAAAACCAATATAAATTTTATTAGTTCAAAATATAAATGTAATAATATATTATAGCAATATGATGATACTTATAATTTTTTTCTAAAAATAAATACTCTTAAAATTTAACTCTCCAAATTAGAAAGAAAACAAATTTTATAAATTATAATCTTTTAAGTAAATATAACAAAATTTTATTATGTTGTTTTCAAATTAATTAACTTACTCAGTGAAGGAATAAAAGAACAAATCATAAATTAGAAAGAAACAAAGAACCGGAGAATAATTTCTATTCTCCCATGAGTTTTGTGCTATTTTTTATATTATTTAAAATTTTATTTATAATAGCATACATTTTGAATTAATGACATAAAATTATAAAAAGAGATTGTCTTATCATGGTGAATAAGAAGTTTATTAAGATTTTCATTTTTGATTTATAAGCTATTTTATTGCCTCAAAAACATTGCTTCTTCAAAAGCTCTGAAATTTTATGCGCATTTATGTGAAGAACTTTATATTTTCGTTTAGATAAAAAAATTTAATAACCATAAAATTTATGCATGCAGTTAAAAACCACTTTCCTTCAATTTTTTGAGAAAGATATGACTATATTTACAAGGTCTTAAAAGAGATATACTGTAAAAACTGGATATCCATCTTGTTGGAGCTTTCTTGCGGTATTTATTTCTTGGTATAATTTATTTACAAGTTCCCGCTCCTTCTAAGTCATATATAATGATTTGCATACATTTATTAGGTAGAAAAATGTAACAATACATAATAAATCTGTATCCCAAAAAATGACTAACTTTTGCTATCCCTTTATAAACATTTTATAAAAATGTTGAATTATAAAAAAAACTGATTTTAAAATACCATTCAGAATGTGTTTAGTATGCACGAGAATTTCATCAAAAACAGAATATTAGTTCTGCATATAAAACGCATAAAAAGTATTTTTTGAGTAGTCTAAATATTAACATATTTAAATCAAATTTTATTTAAAATGTGTTTTCAAAAGCCAAAATGCTTTTGAAAATTCCTCCTAAAGGTAAATTATAATCAATATATACATGTATGAGAAAAACTTATAATTATGTAAAACATATATTTTAAACGAAAATAATTCCTTCAATTCCAGATATTTATGTTTTGTATCCTTCAGCCACATGACTTGCCAAGTTTTAATTCTTTATTTCTCTGTAGTTATCAAAATAAATATTTTGTTTGAATTAACAAGGAAAACAAATATGCGAACTAATTACATTAAGTCGCCAAATAATATAAGTGCATTATTCACTTGATTAAATTTATAAAAAAAATTTAATTGTGTTTATGGTGAAGTGCAAATTATCGTCCAATTTTCAGTACAATTATAATATAATTCATGGCACGAATTAAAAAAAAATGTATATTCTGAATATTTTTCGGAATAAATTATTTGTTTTCCTCTTAGATACAGTTAGATATTAATATATTTAAAATGAAAACGTTCATTTTATCTTCTAAAACAAAAAAAATGTTATAAAAAGTTATAAATTAAATAATTATCGTTAATAAAAATAATATTTTTGCAAATGTTTGGTTAGTCTGTCACTCTACGGTCATTTTCTTCACTCAGGGTCTAATTAAACTGGGACCAGCGGTTTAAAGTGGAATCTGAATCACAACAAACATCCAAGCCTAGAGTGGGACTCAAATATTCAAATTGTTGAACCAAAGGTAAAATCACTAAGCATTTGGTTAGCAGCTCGGAGAAAAAATATGAAGGCTCACTGAAAAATTGTAGTCAGTTTTAATTAATTGGATATTTGAAACTTATATTTTATTTTTAAAAGGTAGATAAAATCTATTTAAGACACGAAAGTAAAATGATCATATACTATAAATATGTTTCTGAATTTCTCGCACATGAAAAATCTTAACGAGTCTCAATTAGGTCTACTCCAAAAAAAATGGGCATACAGAAACACGTAAAATACATTTAAGTACACTTTTATTCTTTCAGGAAGTGTTATAAGATAAATCATAAAATAAAATTAGATAATTTGTGTGTTCTTTGCTCAGAATAGAGACAAAAAGAAAAGTTTATTTTGGTTGCAAATTTTTTCAACCTTAGAAGTGTGAGCCTGAATTTCTGTGGAATTCCTGTAATTAGGAGGTGGAATAATATGCCTTATGTGCAATGTGTATAAGCTTAATGAAAAACGCCATGCTTAATGAGAGCAATTATAACGGATATTTTTCTCACTGTGAATATTACTAGTTACTTGTAATGAAGATTTTTTTCAAAGTATTAAATGTTTGCAGATTAAATGCTAAAATTCCAACAAAAATATATCTTATAAAAGAACTTTTAAATCAGAGTTAAAAATTCATAGTTATTCTCAATAGTCATGACACAATCATTAGAAATTCCAATTTAAAATTAAACTTTGTATTCGATTCAAAATAAATTTTTCTTCAAAAATGCAATGAAATTTTAATTAATTTAATTAAAAACGATTCAACAAACACGCTTTTATAAATTTGCATGAAGCTGTTTAAATGAAATATTCCTTAGAAAAATATTGCATTATTATCTATTAAATAAATATTTAAATAATTTTGTATATCTCATATGAGAGAATATTAAATACTAAAGTATGCATGCTGTATAATGTTTTAGCGGAATTTTGATATCTATAAGCCTTTTGAAGCTCATTAAATATTTGACTGAACTTTCTTAATAAAAGTAAGAGAAATTCAAAAGTTGATTATATCGATTTTCAATAATTTGCTTTTAGTTTACTTTGAACTTTATAAAGTTTTGAAGAATTACGTGAGCAATCAGTTCTTGATCTTAATTTGTCAAAATATCTAAAAAATGTATTTAAATGTTTTAAACGTATGATGTATTTAAATGTAAACAGAAATATCGTTAAATAGAGGATTTTACTTGAAATATTTGAAAATCTTGCAGGATTCATAATCAAAAATACTCTGATATGTATGTGCATGAAATACTTTTCTTGAAAATAATTGATGGTTTTTAGAACAACTGCTAAATATATCCTCGAAACCTTAAAACAATTCATATATTATTCAATTAGCTTCTAATGCATGAGTATCGTAAAAACGTATTATCTTATTTACTTTGTGACTTTTGAATATATATCTCGGTTTGAATAATCAGGATACAATTTATTTAATTATTTTATATGAGACATACAATACATAAAACATTTTGACTCACTTCATGATTTCCAAATTATCCTGCACAACAAACTTATGACATTCAACATTAATCATATTTTAAATGAGAAATTCTATTTTTAAAGCCAATCAGCATTAAATACAAACATCATTTTAATAATGAATTAATGTTTTCTTCTTTCTATTATTGAATTGAAAGCATTAGCTCATATGAAATATAACAAATATTATGAATTACTTACACATTCTGGGATGTAAATGGATATTTTAAAATAAAATACCTTTTAACGATATTATTGTCATTTTCAAAAGAACTTAAAAACAAAAGCCATTCCACTGAAATGTAAGCAAACAATCAAATTTCACAAAAAGCATAATTTTATTGTGAAAGTTATATTATTCATTAAAATTCAATATGATTCTCTTCAGATGATAATAAATTATTTTCAAAATTCACAAGATCTTTCAAATCGAAATTTTGAAATAAAATACATTCTATAACCGAAAAAATGACGCACCAAGAAAGAATTGTCCGATTGAGACAAAAATTGGGGGCCCGGAAGACAATGTACAGAATAGTAAATGATTAAAATTTCAGAACAATTGAATAATTTATTTCAGAGTTACAGTAACAAATTCAATAAGGTGTTGGCCCGCATCTAGCCTGGATACAAGTTGCCACACTACGTGACATAAGCCGATAAAGCTCCCGGATGGTATCCTGCGCTATTTCCTACCAAATTCACTCGAATTTTCGAATGAAGTCATCAACATTCCGTGCCAGATGCAATCTTTTTCCCATCATATCCCAGATATGCTCAATGGGAGAGAGATCTTGCAATCTGGCAGGCCAAGAAAGAGTTTGATAAGCTTGCAGACAGTTCATAGCAACACGTGCCGTATGTGGTCTGGCATTGCCCTGCTGAAAAACAATCCCAGGGCACTGCAAAAGGAATGGTAACAAAACAGGTCTTAAGATGTCGTCGACGTACCGCTATGTAGTAAGTGTACCTTTAATTACCACCTAATGGGTCCGGCTGTCAAAGGAAATGGCACCCCAGACCATAATGCCTTGTTGAGAGCCGGTGTGACGTGCAATAATGAAAGCAAAACTATTATGTGAATTAATAATCCAAAAAAAATTGGGACAATATGGAAAACGAACTACAACAATATGAAGCTTCATTTTAAAAGTAAACTAACTAAAATTTCTTATATTATGTCGATGTGAATGTTTTATCATTACTTTTTGGAGTAATTTAAAGGAATATATAATTTGAATTGACTTCTTTATCATATTTTAATTTAAATTGCCTTTAATACTTTCTACTTTGATCTATTAACTCAAAAATTCTTTGCATATTAATTTTAACTTACGAACTTAGATTCTATACTAAGTACGTTATTAGAGTTCAATACAAATCATACATATTTAAAAACAAAAGTTCTATACTCCTCTTTAAAGAAAACTATAAAAAATTGAAACTCATTAAAGGGAATTTTTGTGAATTTTGTCATACTTAATTTTTATAGTCTTATTGTTACTTTCTATAAATCTTTTTTTGATACCTAAATCATGGTGATATTATTACACCTGCTACATTTAACCAAAAAATATCAACTATGAACAATGATGACATTCTAAGCGGTGATTATAGAGAAATAGTAAACCATTAATTGTAGCTCACTTCTACAAATAATAGATCATTAATTAGTTGCAATTACATCGAACCTAAATCAATGTTGGCAGCACTCTCTTATGAAATGAGAAACACTAGAAAAATGAAAAAGAAGATTCATTGCTGAACATAATAATATAGCCATTTCTCTCGATAGGTGTTAGTTGACATCATCGCAATATATGAAAGTAAGGCTTTTAGATCATTGGTAGAATTTATAAAGGGTAGTGAAGAGGAATTTCAGTTTCCTTTCCAATTATCAAAGACGATTTTTGCTTTTATTGGCTCTTCCAAATTATCTTATGCATCTTCAGGAATATTGACTCACATGGACAGTAGTATATCAGTAAACGCGTTTCAATTAAGACAATTCAGGTACTTGAAGTTTGTCTACAGGAAGAATTATTCTACTGTGAAACACTTTCCTTTTTTATCTTTTCATTAACATTGTAAACTCTTAAATCATATATCAGCTAGAGCACTATTGTAAAATTAAATAGTCATTTGTTTGACTAACATTAGTCGGCTGACTGTATATAAGACGTTTTAACGCATTATCTTCTTGACTTAGGTGAAGTTAAGCAATAATCTTGTTTGATTTAATTGATAAGAATCGAATAGAAGTATCTTTTTAGGGTTTTCATCTTTTCAAGAAACTATGAATCTACAATTAAATCTATTTATAAGCAGTTAAAAATCAATTTATTATGTATCTTCAGACCTTCCACTAATATGCAGTTCATAATGCTATCTTAATGATATCAAAAAACCGATTTTCAAATAAAGAAAATAATTTAGTTACTTTAATTTGAAAAATCACGTACATTTATAATTAAATAGTGGGAAACTTAACTTTTGTATATCATGTAACAGCAGTTTTTAATTTTTACTTTTTGTAATTTTAAAAAAATAGTATAAAAGAATTGTTGATAATTTTTGTAAATTTTTTACGGAATAGAATTTTTTTATTTATATTGACTTATAGCATATCTGTGTATACTTAAAGACATCTACATGTGTAATATTGATTTTAATGACTTTCTTCAAAGAATTTATTTGCTTTGAGATAACATTGTGATAACTAGAATGTAGGATAATATTGTGTGATAAAGAAATAATCAGTTTATTAATTCATAATAATATTTTTCAAATAAAGAAAAAAATTATTTGAAAATCTGTTTTATAATATCATTAAAATAGCGTTATAAAATACATAGAAATGAATAATCTGAAGTGAAAATGATGAAAAAAAACTTATCAGAGATATTTTGCTAAGAAATTTTAAATTGATGTATTTTTTTGCTATAATGTATAACCATAACAATGTCAATGTTTTTTTGCCGAGATATGTTTTATTCTGGACTCTGTGCTCTGTATATACTTCATTTTATACTCAATTTTATTTTCTGAGAGGAACTAAAATGAGTGTAAGTAGTTTGAAATGTTTTAATTAGCTAAAAAATAACATGATTTCATGAATTAATAGTCCAAAACTCTCACATGAATAATTTTGGGAATGACAAGACACAAAAGAATTATTTTAAGTTAAAATTATAAATTTTAAAATATAGCTATAATTTTATGATTAGAGGTAATTAAATCAAAAATGATAATTACTTTAATTTTAAGTATTTTTTCTTGAAACAAAAAACATTAGTTTTTGTCCTAAAAAGTATGTAATTATTTATTTATCCAAATCACGCGAAATGTACCATAAATGAAACATATTACCTCATGAGACAATTTCTCGAGTTACATGTTAAGAAAATTTACAAAAATGGAAAAATTACAGAATCAAAAGTTAATTTTAAGATTTATGTCTTGGAATACATGAAAAGTTAGAAATTAAACTGTTGTTAAAGTATACTTTTAATGGCTCAACTTTTATAAGTTAAGTGTTACACAAATATAATAGGCATACACGTTAAAATAAACACAAATTTAAGCATTTCATTTCCAATTTTTTTTATATATTTTTAAAGTAAAGCTTTTCCAAAAGTAGTATTTTTCATTCCCAAAAGTTACATTTTTAAGGCGTTAATTTGACATTTCGGTAGAGAGTTTACTAGAAATTCAATTAAAATGTAACATAGTTCGTTAAATATTAAAGCTTATTCATTGTATGTATGCGATAAAAACATCGCGTGGATATTATGATACTTTCTTCACATATTTTACTTTGTCAGTAAGGAAATCATATTTTTATGCATCTCAAATTAATGCTTAAACTATTTCATAAACATTTTTGCTTAAAAGTGCGCCTTCCATGAAACTAAATTTAAATAAACATTTTAAGCAGAAGAAATTTAATCTCGAGAAGAATTTAACAGAAGAAATAGAGTAAGAGAGAAAAAATTAAGCATTTTATTTAAATAGGTTAATTAAATATAAGTAAAATTAAATTTCATAATACCTCAACTAATGTGTATTCATATCATGCATATTTTATAAATATATAGATTTATGTAAATATTTCTGCACACAATATATAAATATTGGTAACACAATTTCCTAAATTGATAGTTCCAAAAAACACTCAAAAAGATGCTTTTATGGATGATGAGACAGAAAATCATTTTTAAGATTAAACATTATAGTTAGATTTAGAATTCAGTATGAAAGGTATTGGAAATATTTAGGCATATAAATTAATATATTTCAACTATTTATATTATAAATGTTTCATTTAAATTGTCTGTATCTTAAAAAAATAAGTAATTTACTGCAGTTAAATAAAATACAATATTGTAGTCATTAATTAAGATTATAATTTATTTTTTCAAATTGATAGCAGACAAAAAAATTTAATTTTAAAGGAGGAGTACACATATTTCCAAATATATCTCTGTGTTTGTGTGAGAGTGTTTAACATGCAATACTAAATTTATTAAAATAGCAAAAAAACTTTTCAAATATCTCGAAGGAAACTTGTTTGGTGAAATTTACCTTAATATCTATCTTAGATGTTCAACAAGTTTTATCATATTTATTCTTTTTATAGAACAAAAAAACCCAAAATTATTATAAAATGTAAAAAATTATCTATGAAATTTTGTCTTAAGTAGTTTCAATGGTTTGCCATAGTTATTAACTAAATGCATTCATATTTTCATTTAGTAAATTGCATACTTAATTATTTGAATATTAATTATTGAACCATGTTATTACAATTGTAATATTAATTATATTATTATTAATATTATTGAAGCATATTTTTACTAATAAATTAATTATCAAATTAAATGTTTTTTGATGCATAGCTTGTGACTAGTTTTATTGATGATTATATTGAAGAAGAAGATTCACAGAAAAAAAGAAGTACATATATTTTAATACTATTTTTTGAGAAATATTTTAACACTTATATCTAAAGAAGCTTTGTTAAGTTATAATATGCTTCATTTCTAATATTTGTGAAAATATTAACTTTCAAATTATGCAATTAAAGCATCCTAATTTAAGAGACCAATATTCTCTAATTTTTGTACTAGAATGAATAATGTTAAATCTTATTTAATTAATATATTAAACAGTACTTATAACTATCATTAACATAAAACGATACGTTGTTAACGAACTGGAAGGAAATTATAATAAGTTATACGCAAATGATTTTCTTCAAGCTCAGCGCGCGGAATAATATCTATCAATTCTCATGATAGATATTATTCCATAATATACTCTAGAGATAGATATACTGTAGACATTTGGAGTTAAACCTCCTTATTAGATACTTAAACATACTCACATTAACTAACCATTATAATCCCTACAAGCCACAAAAACATCAAAGTATGCAAAAAACATCTTACGGAAATATATAAGTTTCTTTTCTATTTAAAACGAAAAAATATATCTTTCAACACATTTATAGTATAAACATTTAACTTTATAAATTTATTTTAAAGAAAAGCTTTAAAAATTCAATAATTTTAACATACATTTTTAATACATACTTAAAATTACGTAGCCTAAATATATTAAAAAAACTGTTTTCATAAAAAAAAGATGAGAACTTTTTATATATTATAAATTTAAAATTGTATAATCTTAGTTTTTGTATTTCAAACATAATCATAAGTATTGTATGAATGCCGAAAGGATTTTAAAGTCAAAATCGTAACACATTTACAGGAAAATAGTAGCAAAAATTCACTTGAAATTTACAAAACCATGAAGAAGTGCAAAAAATTGAATATGAAATATACAACTAAATCATTAGAACATACACTTGAAAAATTCCTTTGTAGCAGTGAACGTCACATATACATCCATTTTTTAAAAGAACTTCAAATTATGAATAATTTACATACTTGTCTAGACATAAGAAAAACTTGAAAATGAATTTCTTTCTAAGAAGGAACATCAAAAGAAAAAATTCATATACTTAAGTCATTCTTAAATTTTTAAAGTTGAAAGAATTCATTTAAAGGACGATTGTTTTTATTATGTTTACATTGTAAGATTTTTTTGAATGCAAATTTTCAGCTAGAATATTGTGTTTTTACTTATTTATTTAAAAGACATATATATATATATATATATATATATATATATATATATATATATATATATATATATATATATATATATATATATATATATATATATATATATATATATATATATATATATATATATATATATATATATATATTATATATTTAATGCTTATTTGTAAACTTAATTTAAAATGAGATTGAAGTATTCAAATGAAGTTGAAAGCATTTCCTTATACCAAGAATAATTATATTTCAAAACTTAATCTACACGTACATTTCAAAATTAAACAAGTTATGCTTAAGTATTACTGCCATAATTATGAAATAAATTTCACAGAGAGTTTTTTTGTATAAATAATAATCTAAATAAACATGTAATATTTCCTAACTCCAGAGATTAGAGTTTTACATTTTATTGACAAATTAAATATTGTAAAATTACAGTGGGAAACATTAAGAAAAAGAGTAAAATAAAACAATAAGAATCAAATAAATAGTTAAATATATTAATATTATTTGTGTGAATCAAAGCAATTTTAAAATGGAAAATGTTATTATGAGGCAGGAATTTGTTGACGATAATGTCTAACATAACAACTTGATCAAGTAGAGAAATTTTAATTTCTATCTAATGAATCCCAATTGTTAATTGTCTCTGACTGATGAATGTATGAAACCGTGGAGAAAATCTCATAATTCTATGAATGCTATTTGTCAACAGAGAACAATTTAGGAAAAAAATTTGTAATGTGGCTTAATACTTGTGGATCGGAAGAAATATGAGACCCTTGATGTATTTGAAGACGAATCTGGCTGGTTACTGATGCGTAATCATCAAAGCAGAACATCAAACCTCATTCGTGTTCATTACGCATTCCGATTGATTGGGAGAATACCAGCAGGATGTTGCTTCTATCCACACAATGATAGTTATTTTCGAATGACTTCTGGATTATTCTTCTAAATTTAGGCATTCCATAATATACATAAAAACTTACTGCTATTACAAAATGAAGTTAATAACCTTAAAATTACCTGGTTTGGTTGGTTGGTTTGTTTGTCGCTCAACGGTCATGTTTTGCACACGAGGGCTAATTAGACCGGGACTTACGGTTTAAAGTGGAATCCGAACCACTACAAACATCCATGCCCAAGGTGGGATTCAAACCCACGAACTGTTGAACCGAAGGCAAGAGCGCTAACCATTCGGTTGCCAGCTCGGCTAAAATTACCTGATATTATTATATTTATTCACAAACTTGTACTCAGTCAAAGTCAATCAATCAATGTTTCATTCATCATTTATAAAAATCATTTACAAAATTCGTACACAAATTCATTTCTCACGCATTTACTAATTTAAATTAGTTAAAATATCTACAATGTGTAGTTACTAATTTGAGTAGAAGTGCTTCCAAATAAGATTGTTTATTTCAAAACTCTTCTCAATGTATATATTAACTATTAAATTATTATTACCAGTACTCAACTAATTAAACAGCTGTGACAAACAAATTAATCTCAAATATAATTTAAAATTTTAAAATGATCTCTGGTATTAAGTGAGTACGAGGTCAATTTGAATATCATTAAATTCAGAAAATACTTTGTTCTTAACTATAGTTTTAACAGAATTACTATTTTTATTACTATATGTACTACAATAAATTGTAAAATTGTAAGATTCCACAAGAATTTGGAAATCAGATTATGAAATTACAGACAAGTGCAAATGAATTAATCTGCTAATGTGTGTTACGTGTTCACCGTTTGATTAGCACTTTACAGTAGTTAGAGTATTATAATTTTCGCCACTTAAGTGACGAAACTAAGATTTAAAGATTCTTAATTTGCATATTTTTAACTATTTCTAATATAAACTTCATTATTTTGTAAATCCATGAATTTATGCATAGAATAATTTAACATTAACATTATTTGATGGCTTATAAAACTATTATATTCATGGAGGGTTTTATATCTTCATGTAATGCTAAATAGATATATTTTTATAACTATTAGATTTCAGAAATGATTTCATTACTGTGATAAGTAATCGAATATGTATATATATATATATATATATATATATATATATATATATATATATATATATTGATAATTTTATTACATTGTTCTAATAATTGACAAAAATATTTTTAGTGGGCAATATTTTCCTATACAACTACGGATTTTATTCAATATCGTGGACAGTGTAAAAAGATAAGTCATGCACAATGTTCGTTGTGTCTCATATGCAAATTACATGCTTGACACATTAACCAATATCAGTTCACAAATAAAAATCATACTCCTCTTCGCATAATTTCAAACAGAGAAGAAAAAATCGCATTCATAAAAGTAATTATACTACATATCTAGCCTTCACTTACATATTTATAAGGTTGCGGAATTGTACGTGACTATCTGGAGGTTTACTCTTCAATTTAACGTGGTGAATTTACTGAGAAGCATTGATGCTTTTCTATAGGTTAAAATGTAGTTGTCGAATGCATTTCCATTTGCGAGAAAAATATTAGAAATTATATAATATTAGCAAATTCTTTATAATATTTATCTCGGAATATTAAAAATTGTTTGGAAATTCCACAGTTATGAATCCTTTATTTCTTATTCTATCAACTGTTTTCAGTTCACAATTTGTTGATCAATGCCAATCAGAAATAATTTCTTCAGAGAAAACCTTTCAAGAGTAACACTTAAAAGCAAATTAAATCATTGAAAAATATCTTGCATTTATTCACTAATTTTCCTGTACTATCGCCATCTAGAAATAATCAGTATACCAACTATACCAGGATTTTTCTATCTTTTAATATGAAACTATTTCTTTTCAGTATCAATTACTCATTTTTTAATTGCTGTCAAGATTTCCAATAAAATATAAGTTTATGTTGCTTAGATAAAGCAATTGACTTTTTGTAATAAATTTACTTTTATATTTTTAAGAGTTTTTTTGTCTTTAATGATGTTTATTAAAAGAATAAAAAATATATATTAACTATGCATGAAAACAAAATTGAACCTTGATGTTAAAATACTAGTGACATAGAAAAACGGCTTTATAATTTCATTTAGCAATTGATGTCTCTACGGTTTGTTTATTCTGAGTTACAAGATTGAGGAAGAAATACAGCACAACAGCTATTACTTCAGAAATAATAAAGGATAATAAAATAAGAAATTACTTCCCACGAATGTGTGTGTGTGTAACTGACAAAGTTGATCTATAGCACATTCCATTGCCACCCTTGTCAAGTGCAGTCACAGTGAAAATCAAAAACACTGAAATAAGAAAGAAAAAGCGTCGAAGAGGTGTTCGGAACTAACCTTCAGCCGAGTTGTGGTTGCGCTTTTATCAAGATCAGACACAAGTTGACAGGTCCTGTCAACAGAACCTGGTGGGAACAATGCTCGATCAAAGCTTTGGAAACTTTCGGGGGGGGTTCCCCGAGTGTGTATTACAGAGTTTGCTTGCTCTTGACACTTTCACAACTTTCTTGAGTTCAACGAACACATTTTCGGCAACTATTGGATCAGGCAAAAGGTTAGAAATAAATTGTTTACACAACTGTCAACATAAATGACGAAAGATTATATTCCTGCTCATCTCGTTAGATAGATATCTATTCGTCTTTATCCTGCCATATTTTTTTAATTTTTATACAAAGGAATTCTAAATGTAAAAATGGGAGTATTTTAAGCAATAACCCCAAGATCAGAATCAGCAGAATAATATATATATATATATATATATATATATATATATATATATATATATATATATATATATATATATATATATATATATATATATATATATATATATATATATATATATATATATATATATATAATACTTTATTGTGCAATTCATGAAATTTCCAAAGTGTCAAATTGCATTTATATGATTGTTATAAAATTTAAGACATCACATTACACATTGCTATATTTTGTAATTTTAAACATATGACAGAATACTAATATTTTTTAATTCAACTAATTAAAAAATGCTTAAAAAATAAACTATAAGTATTATTGTTCTCATCAAATATTTACGTTTTCTGTAGCAACCAGGAATCTTAAGAAAAATCTAGAATAAGAAGCCAATAATAATGTTTGTTTTGAAAACACATTACTTAATTTGCAAAAAATTCATTACTATGTTTCTTTTACCTTTACTTTAATAGGAAAATAATTATCTTAAAATCAGAAAATAAATACTCGAATGTATGGAAATATCCGAATTATTAATATGATCTCGAATATTTTAATTCAAACCTTCATGACAGTTGCTATGACTGAACTGTTTGCATAAACATAAAAGAGAATATCAGCCTAATAATATTATAAATAGCGCAATATTTAATTCTTTTAAATATAATATTCATTATGTTAAAACATTTATGAAGTTACATGCGAATATTTACAAAATATTGAAAATTTTTATTCAGAGTCATAATGATAAATTCCATGTCTAAGCGAATAAAACATGAAAAAGCAAATATATACTAATTAATGTATTTATTTCAATCAGGAAATTTACCATGATAGTTTTTAGATAGTCTTTGTAGCTCATAAGAATTAAATGGAATATTTATTCAAAAATAATATTAATAGAGATAATTTTTTAAAAATGTTTCAGTATTAATAAATTTAAATATGTAAATCTAGTCAAAATTTGATTCATTAGACAAACGGAAGTTTTATAAGAATATTTAAAAATTAAGGAACACACCTGTAGATCTGCTCCATAAACTAATACTTCAAATAACACATAATACCTGATTCAAATGTCAATAAGTGATACACGTGTTCTTTATTCTTCGAGTTTTCTAATTTTATAGTGTTTATTTCCAAATATTTTACTAACATCTATAATTTAGTTGCACCATTTTTTGTAAAAATGTAACAGAACATATGATAGACATTTTAATTAGTGAAATTTCTGTGAAATTTAATCTTGAAATTTCGGCAATGTAAATATAAAAATACACAGTGATTAACAATAAAATTATCTTGTAATAGATAGAGAAATATTAATTATACTTAACGTATTGAAAATTAAAATCCTTGTCGTAACAACTACAAGCAAACTACAATAAGAATGACTAATTTTTTTTAAATAAATCAAACGCGTTTTCATTGTAAGGGCGTAATAAATTTTGAAGCAATTTATGAAATTTTTACAAGTAAATTAATGAACTAAGCATTTGTAATATTCAATACATACATCAAACGTAAATACTTTAAATGCGTTAATCATGAGTAGGAGATCACAATTTAGTAATATGAGTAAAATATTATGTAGAAGATGAAATAAATGCATTAATAAGAGCAAAAGATCATAATATTAAACATGAATATCCATTCGCAAATAAAGTAAATAGCAGTAAATAATTATGAAGCAATCTAATTAATAAACTGCAACTCATCTCTGCTTTACTTCATCAGTTTTATGTGTACTTTACATTAATGGAATGTCTAAAAGATGCGAAATACAAATCAAGATTGAAATCCTTATGACAGGAGAATTAAAAATGATCACGAGAATCGTGTGAATTTAGCATTCAAAAAGTGGATTAAAATGTATGCTGAGAAATTTAAATGATTTACATTGTAATTCAATTTATTCCAAAGTAACGAAGAATATTTTCTAGGCTAATGCATTTAAATATCATGAATTTAATTAAATGGATTGATATAAATTTGACACTTACTCATATATTTTATAATAGTCCAGTTCAAATAGTCTTTAGACTGGTAAAAAGGTTTCGAAATATTCTCAATTAATTGAAATATAATGTAATTGCTATATTGAAGGAGAATAGAAGATTAGCAACCTGAAAGACACATTTGAATTACTTTGTTGAACAAATCCTTTAACCAAGTATAAAAAATAAAAATGAAAGAAATTATATCTACCTAATTCATATTTTTCATAATTTTAAATCTTTTAGTTGTTACATTTGCGTTTATAAGGTTCAGTTGCTTAAATTTGTTAAATTGTTTAGTATTTCTAAATGTATAACCTTTGATATTATAATTCGTATTTGCACAAAATATCTTTAATTTGACAAAAAAGTAAAAAATTTAATTAATTAATTTGTTAATTTGTTTTATAATTATACATTTAACATAGATAATTTAATCAAAATTATAATTATTTAATTTTGATTAAAATATCGATGGTAAATATACAGTAAGAAAGCAAAAATTTATATCAGGCAGGAATATTTGATAATTTTTTCGTAAAATCCGTAGATTTTATAATGATATATGCTTATTATAAGACATATATGATGATGCTAATGAGAATAGTTTATAGGTAACAAAAATGAAATAGTGAAGAGTACATAATATTCTGTTCTCGAAATTCAATAAAGTAATCAACAATTGTTACATACATTAATAATATAATCATGTAAACACTCATAATTGATACAAATAACCAAGTTCAAATTGAGTCCAAGGCATTTTATACAAGAAATCAAGAAGAAAAATTCCCTCTAAAGCAATTCATTGTCAGTACTCAGTCTCTTTATCTGGCTTAGAAATAACATGTACCGTGTGACAGAATGTTAAAAATTCTACGTAACTGAGCTTTTGTAATATGAGATTTGTGAAAGAGGATTTTTTTCAGAAAGCAAGATTGCCAATACTTTCCTTTCCAAAATCAAGAATTAAAAGAAAACTCATAGATAAAAGTAACACCTGGTGAATGCGATTATCATGAACATAGCTATTCCAAATTTATTATTTAATTTTCTGTAATATATTATTGAAACATTTGGTGTTTTTACCAGCCAATGTGGATATTTAGCCTTTCCTAAATTTATTAGAGCTGAGAGTATATTACTTTTTAAATCTGAGAGAAATTGCATTTCTGCAGCACATCTTCTGATAATTCTTTATTAAATAAATTAAACAAGTCCTCTCTGATAAACAACTTTTAACTAACTACAATCTGTAACAATCCTTCTACTAACACTCAAAAATTACTGATCAATACTTGTCTAATTTAACACTACTGAATGATCAGGGAATTAATTTATTACAAGATTCATCATTTCTGATTAAAATATCATGATGTAGTCAAAAATATACATCATTTAGTTTTCAATAAGAATTCATTATTTTCTTTTACTTGTGCTATGTAAAATATTTAGTTTATTTCAAAATTTTAATCGAAGAGTTTAAAAATTTAAACTTACCAAAAATTTAAATCTATTAAAAATTTAAGTAAACATATTCTAAAGTGAAGTTGAACTTGAAATGGTTACTGAGGTGAAAATATCAAAAACGAAATTCTAGTTCAAAATATAAATTTATAAGAACTTTTTAATTTAATTGATAGTATACTGATTAAAAACTAAAGCATAGCAGCAAAGATTGATAAAAAAAGGATATAAAACACTGTAGATCCAGTTGAATATCATTAATCGGACAAGTTGTGCGTTTAAAATCTGTCTGTGTATACAATTAATGAATCTCTAATGCAAAATTGAATGTCGGGTCTAATTTCAGTTCTTAAAATCAGAATTTAAAATTTTACTTTATCTTCATAATGAGTTTCTTCCAGTATACTTTATTATACACTGCTGGACAATTGCTAAGGACGGATAACACTATCATCCATAGCAACCACAAAATAAAATGAAGCAAAATGTGGAAAATTAGAATAAGTGCGGGATATAGTAAGAAGAAGTATGCGTATGCAAATTTTTTTCCACGTCTGTTCATCACGTGATGGCGTTCATAGGAGCTTTAAAGATTTTGACGCGTGTGGACAGTTGTTGTTTCAAGTCAAAGATTTACAGGAAAGATTTAATGGACGAACTTGAAATTTTTGGCATGTCTTTACGACATCACTTAGATGATTTTATGTGTGGCCGAATTATTGGAAAGATCGAAGAAGGGCGAAAAATAACAGATGTTGCCAGGAAATTCGACATCGCTCACAGCGTTGTTTCACGGCTGTGGAAGTCATTTAAAACTACTGGAATGTGTAGCAGGCGGCACGGAGGAGGTCGTGTTAGAAGTACGACGCCTGCAAAAGGCAGATATATCGTCCTATCAGCAAAAAGGAACAGGCGCACTACAGCTAAGAAGGTGGCAAATCAGTTTTGGAATCACGGGGAATGAGGCAGCTGATCAAGCGGCAAAACAAGCAGCAACCCATCCAACTCTTCCGTTGACACCTTTAAAGTGGTCCAGAGCCAGTCTGAAATCAAAAATTAAAAATTATATAGAGCAAAGCTGGCAATCTCTGTGGAACAACTCGCCGAATGATCACCATACAAGAAGACTAATACCAAAAGTTTCATCAGATGTGCTATATTCCAATCCCAATTTAAATTGTATCTTAACAAACCATGCGCCCTGCCCCAGCTACTTCCACAGAATTAACAAATCCAGACCTCCATCTTGCATCTGTGGCCAAATTGGTACACTACTGCATTATATCACAGAATGTTCTCAAACCAAAGATTTACATATCAAAAAGTCATCTATTCAAACCAACTACCAGTTTTTAAAATTCTGCACAACGAACAAGTTCAGAACACAAAAATTAATACAAATAACTACTTTCCTCCATGAAAATGGACTCCAAATGTGTAAAGACTTGGTTGTTCACCAACAGGAATCTTATAAATCAGAAGCAGAGTCAACAGACATCGAAAATAACTAAATTCTTCAATTCAAGTAACAAACAATCTAATCACCAGTTTTTCAATTTCTAAAACTACTAGTACCTTGTGCATACCTAATTTTAAAAACATATAAAGAACTAATTGCATTTTATTCCTATAAACTACTTAATTTCATTAACTATAATCAATTTCTGTTCGTAAATCGTTTCAGCCATCCTTACTTAAATTTATTTAGATCCTGTTAACAATTATTTTTCTGTTTCACTTGATCCTATCGTATTAATTCTGTTATTTCAAATTTGTATTCCGAACTATGATACAGTGGTCTACTGCGTAGATCACTGTAGGCTTGAAAGTCCCACCTTTGTAAAGCATTCGTCTCTCAAACAATGTGTCATGCGTTCTGGAGAACCTCTTAAGGCTCGCGCTCCCAGATTACAGTTCCCAGCGGGCACCTGGCACTCCGTGCAGGGTGCCCGACATTCTAGACTGAAGTAGAGGCACAACCTGATA